>CM052131.1:2095077-2105814 GCA_028454255.1 Halictus ligatus
CACGCAAGATAAAAATTATTCGCCCCGAAATTTGTTACTACAATAGTATAATATATAATCCTTTTGCCTGGCATAACTCAGATTGAACTGTATGATTTCAGGGAACAAGTTCGAGGCCGGTGCCCACCGAGAACTCCGCGGACCTGGAGATCATAATGAAGGTAAGCGCTCGTTTTCGTCGCCATTATCAACCGGTTTTCAATTTTCCCGAGTATCGGACAGCCAGTACTGTTTCGTTAGGCGATCGCCAGCGATACGTCCGACCAGTGAACGTCGAAACTTTGCCTTTAACTTGACCGTGCTGTCGTTGGAAGTCGGGCTTTCGGTCGATAAGTCAATTTTCTCTGGCGATACAACACACACTCTCTCTCTCTCTCTCTCTCTCTCTCTCTCTCTCTCTCTCTCTGTCCCGCGGTCATATCGCGGCTGTCGTTCAACCGAATCGACTCGTTTCGGGCAGCCGTGTGTATCGGCTTTCGTCGCCGAGGCTGCCCAAGAGAGAGAGCGAGAGAGAGAGAGAGAGCGAGAGAGAGAGAGAGAGAGAGAGAACACAATTTCGCTCCCTACACCGAGGACGGAAACTTTGTCGCCACGTTAATGGAACGTATCCAACGACGTACACACCGTTTCTTCCTTCTCCATTTCCCCCCGTGTTCCGGCGGCGTCCGGAAAGACCGAATGGAACGTCCTCTTTCGAACGGGTTCTCTGTGTTACACCCACACCTACACCCACACCCACACCCACGCCTTTCGACTCCTCGAACCGTTTCACTTACGAGAAAGGACACGCGCCGATTTTCGGCTCCTTGCCACTCACGATGCATTCGGTGGCTCTACACAATCGGCGAAAAATTCGACATTTCTATAGCAGAACTTCGATCATTTCGGCGACAGATCCTCGCACCGTAATTTTCTCGCGGCGTATAATCGGATACAAAAGTTCGTCCGGCGCATTAAATATTTATCAACGCTTCCGGAAGCAAGTGGCGGTGATTATCCACCGAGCGGTTTTTGCATCGAGACGATTTGTCTCCGTTGACGACTCGGACCTCGGCGGTGTCGCAGGTAGTTCGCAGTCGGTTTGATAAACTGTTGCCTGACCCAGTTCTATTCGTGAATAGAGAATAATGATGCCTTGGGAACAGCCTGGAGGGGCGTGGGAGACTTCGAGCAGCTGATCTTCCGGCCACGGAAAACCCGCGGACGGAAAACAGTCTCTTTCTTGTTCCCCCGTGAACGCAACCGAGCCAAACCGAACTGTTTATGCGTGTATATACAGCGAGTGTAACAAGTATTCGTACACCTCTTATAGTTCTAGAAATCCATATATTTCTTTACGTAGCTGTACATTCTTTTATAAAACACAATTACGATTATTGTATGCTTCAACTACAAAATGTGACATGAATAAACTAGCGAAATGGTAACGTTAACGAGATATATTAAAAACAGTCTGAAGTCTCTCGAAATTAGCACACAAAAAGTATTCGTACACGTAACAAATTTAGCAATAAACGTGTTATAATTTGCGAGAATAAAGTAAATTAATATTTCGTTGGATAGCCTTTCGACTGTATAATTGCGTCCAGTCTTTGTGGCCTTGAATCCAGTAAATTGTTTCGTGTATAATATTGCACCATTCCTCTTGGAAAGCAAGTTTTGATTGTTCTTTACTAGAAATGTGAAGGGTTCGGATTTCTTTATCAAGCAGATCCCATAAATTTTCGATCGGATTAATATCCGGTGATTGCGGAGGTGTTTTCAAGTATTGTGTTGTGTTATACAGCAACCACTCTCTTGTGTTGTATGTTTGGGGTCATTGTCTTGAGTGAAGGTAAAATTGTATTTTAGACCCATTTTTTCTGCACTACTTACAATATGGGTTTTTAATATGTTTAGGTATATTTTGTGGTCCATGATTCCCTCGACGAAGCGTAATGACCCCACTCCAGCAGCACTCGTACAACCCCAAACCATGACCGAACCTCCGCCGTGTTTTACTGTGGGACGTAGATTTTCTTTTTCTAGCTCTGTATTTTTCTTCCTCCGGACCGTACACTTGCCATCGGAGCCAAAAACATTAAATTTACTTTGGTCGGTAAACATGACTCTTCGCCAAAACTCGATAGGCTTATTAATATTATCTTTCGCGAAATCAAGTCTCTTCTTTCTATTCGCGGCATTTACGAAATACTTCTTGCGAGCAACTCGGCCGTGATATTCATTATTTTGTAAACAATTACGAACAGTGCCGGCACATACACTTACTCCAGCGTTGTTTGCAAGCTCCGCAGCAACCTTAGGGGCACTAATTTTAGGATTTTTTTTTAATTTCACGCACTATAAAACGTTCATCGTGTTAACTAAGTTTTCGAGGTCGACCAGATTTCGCTTTATTTTTATTGGTCTTTCGTTCACCATATCGATTTATAATTCCTTGTACAGTGCTATATGGACTATTAATTGTTTTTGCTATTTCTTGCAATGATTTGCACTGATCATGCAGTTGTATAATAATTTATCTTTCAGTCTCACTTGTTTCCTTACCTTTACGACCCATTTTACCGAATGTTACAAAAATTCACTGGTTTTGCAGAAGGTTGCCACTAGACTGTGCATCAAAGACTCTGTCTGATTATTTGTCGGGTCCCGCTAAACCATAATATAAACAATCGGACGCCTTTCAAGTGCATTCTAGTACCTGTACGAATACTTTTTGCGCGCCAATTCAGAGACACTTCTCATACTTTTCAATTTTTCTCGTCAACGTTAAACTTTCTCAAGTATATTTATACGACAATATGTAGTTAAAATATATAACAATTACAATTATGTTTCGTTCTATAAACATGCGTGCAATTGCATAGAGAAATACATGGTTTTTTAAGCCTACAAGAGGTGTACGAATACTTTTTACACTCACTGTATATTTTAACGCGTGCATTTATTATCGTACCGATTACATTCGATTACACTTCTTCGCGTTCCGCGTTACAAGTCGCCATGTTGTAAGGAGTTGTCAATTGTTTCAGCGCACGCATCTAGACACCCCCTACACTCTGCAGCTCGCGTAAACTCACCACCGAGTATATAAAAGGCGGGAATTGCTATAATACTCCTTCACACGAACCAAACCGAACGAAACCGAACCCCGAACCTAACCGAGCATCGCGCGCGTGCATCGATCTCTAATGCACTCTGGTCCCCGGGATCGGTTAAAAGCTGTCAGGTGCTGCCAGGCGTGGCGGCCGGTAATTTATGGACACGGCTTAACGGCGATTATCAGCGAATTGATATCATTATGGCGCGGCGATATTGTGACACACGTTCGGGCTCGAGCATCGAGATACCCGGGGGCCGCAATTAATGTCCTTACAGTAGGTGGATCTGTTATCGGCCGATGGGACGCGGCGATTAATGCCGTGTCGATGGCCCAGGTGTGTAGGCGGATCCGGACATTTTCGAGTGTCGCTCTCACGGAAGGAGGAATTTGTCGACAGCTTGCGCTGCTTAATTATCGGCTTTCCGCTCGGATTCGGGCCTTTGTACCACGGACCCCGGATGATCAGCCTTTTACTTTACGCTGCGGAACGCCCGAATTACCTCGCGGATATTCCGCACGTTGTCCCTCGGAAAATTATTGTGTTTGGGTATCGGGTTGACGATCATCGCACTGCATCCTACCACTGCAGATTGTCAGTCCACAGGGTCGTAGGTTTGCCTGCTCAAACTTGGTTGGCTTCTCTGTTTTTGGTACCGCAAGTGTTGGCTGGAACTGTGTTGGTTCGACAGCTACAAGGTCGTTTTTAAAACGAGTCTACACTATGATCAAAATTGATAGCCGATAAGCAATCTTAAACGCAGTCCCGCGAAAAATACACTAAAATATGATCAAACACTCTCAGACACGATCAAACAGTCTCAGATACTTTCAATCTTTACTATAATTATCAGATGGCGCATTGGTACGGCAAGTTTGTTTACTAGAAAACAGCACATCGGTTGTGGATGGCTTAAATAATAAACAAGAATGCTGTATCAGTGTTTAATGACGTTGTAGAGTGACACTTCTTGAAGATAGCGTTGGTACGACGATTAAAATTGAACTGAAAATCGAAAATTAACCCATTTATACACGATAATGTACAGGTTCGGCAAGTTTGTTTGCTAGCCAACAGCACATCGGTTGCGGATGTGTTAAATAATAAACAAGAATGCTGTATCGGTATTTCATGACGTTGTACAGTGACACTTCTTGAAGATAGCGTTGGTGCGATGATTAAAACTGAACTGAAAATGGAAGATTAACCCGTTCGTACCCGATGATGTATTGGTTCGGCAAGTTTGTTTACTAGCCAACAGAACATCGATTGTGGACGGGTTAAATAATAAACAAGAATGCTGTATCAGTATTTAGTGACGTTGTAGAGTGACACTTCTTCAAGATAGCGTTGGTGCGATGATTAAAATTGAACGGAAAATGGAAGATTAACCTATTCGTACCCGATGATGTATTGGTTCGGCAAGTTTGTTTACTAGCCAAAAGCACATCGGTTGCGGCTGGGTTAAATAATAAACAAGAAAGCTGTATCAGTATTTCATGACGTTGTAGAGTGAGACTTCTTGAAGATAGCGTTGGTATGACGATTAAAACTGAACTGAAAATCGAAAATTAACCCATTTATACACGATAATGTACAGGTTCGGCAAGTTTGTTTGCTAGCCAACAGCACATCGGTTGCGGATCGGTTAAATAATAAACAAGAATGCTGTATCAGTATTTAGTGACGTTGTAGAGTGACACTTCTTCAAGATAGCGTTGGTGCGATGATTAAAATTGAAGGGAAAATGGAAGATTAACCTATTCGTACCCGATGATGTATTGGTTCGGCAAGTTTGTTTACTAGCCAAAAGCACATCGGTTGCGGATGGGTTAAATAATAAACAAGAGTACTGTATCAGTATTTTATGACGTTGTAGAGTGACACTTCTTGAAGATAGCGTTGGTGCGACGATTAAAATTGAACTGAAAATCGAAAATTAAACCATTCATACCCGATAATGTACAGGTTCGGCAAGTTTGTTTGCTAGCCAACAGAATATCGATTGTGGATGGGTTAAATAATAAACAAGAACGCTGTATCAGTATTTTATAACGTTATAGAGTGAGACTCCTTGAAGATGGTGTTGGTACGACGATTAACACTGAACTGAAAATCGAAAATTAACCCATTCATACCCGATAATGTACAGGTTCGGCAAGTTTGTATACTAGCCAACAGAATATCGATTGTGGATGGGTTAAATAATAAACAAGCATGCAGTATCAGTATTTAATGACGTTGTACAGTGACACTTCTTGAAGATAGCTATGATACGACGATTAAAACTGAACTGAAAATCGAAAATTAACCCATTCATACCCGATAATGTACAGGTTCGGCAAGTTTGTTTGCTAGCCAACAGCACATCGGTTGCGGATGGGTTAAATAATAAACAAGAATACTGTATCAGTATTTTATAACATTGTAGAGTGACACTTCTTGAAGATAGCGTTGGTACGACGATTAACACTGAACTGAAAATCGAAAATTAACCCATTCGTACCCGATAATGTACAGGTTCGGCAAGTTTGTACACCAGCCAACGCCTTGCGTTCACTCCAACGACCTAGTACTTAGTATCTCTATCTAGAAACAATCAAATCGTCAAAACCATCAACACTATCACCAAACTGGGTGATCAAGTTCGATGATAAAGACTCCCCTGGATCTTCTGTTAGCCTCAATCTACCCGTGAGGGTTTCCTGTTTGGTTGCCTCTCTCGGTAACGTCTTGATACAAGTTCGCATGTAGTGACTCGTTTAACCGAGAGAGACCGTTCTTATCAAGGATCGCTGGTCCCGGTATAGAAGGCCAACGGTTCGTTGGAGTGTGACCGGTCGCAGCATAGCAGTCCTGGCCCTGGAATCACCGCGAAATGGACCATCCGTTCGCGCAGTTTCCGTCGAGGGTAGTCGACGGTTGCTGTTCTCCAGGCTTTTCCACTTGGAGCGCGAATTTATGACGATACTACCGCCTGGCCGGTCTCTCTCTCTCTCTCTTTCTCTGTCAGAGCTAGACACAGAGCCGCTGTACAGTTCAAACTCTCCCTCTCCCTCTCTCTCTCTCTCTCTCTAGCGAGGTCCCTTCTCCCCGTCAGCCGCATCCTCGTCCCATCGTGCTCCGGCCGTTTGGTATAGAAGCACCGTCGAGGCCCATGAATTATTCTCACGGCTCTGCCCGTGGGAAAATACGAGAGTTGCGCCAGTAGGCATCGTAAATGCGGCTGCTAATTGCGCTCTGCGACGACCACCAGCCCGGCGCGAGCCCAACAAGAGCACAGCCCGGATAGTCCGGCTCCTGAATATCGCCATCTTTTTTTTCTTCTTCTTCCGACGAGGACGCGCACCGCCGTCCCGAATCGAGATTCAGAGGTGTGTCCCGAATCGATGGAAGTCGCTCTTCCCGAAGTTTCAACCATCTCCGACGAACCATCTTCATGTCTGGCGGGTAGTGTCGAGTGTTCTCCATCGAACAATCCCATATTCGTTCGTTTCCTACGCCTTTCTCTTTTTCGCTTCCATTGTTTCGTCGCAGCAGGCTGTACGGTTGAAATTACCTGGAGCGTCTCTTGACGCGTTGCTGACCGGTCACCAGTTAACTCATGACCTTCATGACCAAACGTCGTTGGGAGAATATCGTACCAAAAAAGAATATAAAAGATATGTCTAAAATTTTATTTGAACGCATTGTGTATAAATGTAAGGACGGCTTTATGTACAGGACGGTGAGTTACGGGGATGCTCGAGAGATTTAGATAGAGAGAGAGAGTGACAATTCAATCGATTAAATTAATAATTAATTACCTCGATGATTCGTGAGAAACGAGTTGATGAAATATTGAAGTTCGGAAGTGTACAAGCGCAGGTTTCTTTAAAGAAGATTGTATGTGGAGAGAATATAGGAAAGCACAAACATTTAATTGTCGATTCTCTATATTTTTAGGTTAGAGTGACACGCGGGAAGTCTGTAAATATTGTGTAATTAATAATAGAACTCTATATTTTTAGACGAATCAACCTTGTGCTTTTTGCTTAAGAAGGAATCCGAAATAATATTATATAAATGTAAAAGAAATACGATAAACGTACGATGCGTATTGCGCATGTCTGTAGAACAAGATGGCGGGACTGGCACAGCTGATAGGAATAGTTGAAAGAGAGAAAAGACACGTGTATTACGAAATATAATTGATTAGGATTGTGGAATAATAGCTTTCAATGTAGTTTCTTGTGTTTACAGGTAGTAATGTAATGTAAATAATGTAGATAACTGTTGTAAATAGCGAATAAAATTTTAATCTTGTGTTTACAGTGAAACTCGGTTTGGTTATTATTTCCTCAAGATAAATTCAAGAACGAAAGGATAAACTTATTATATAAATAAAGTTGATTGAAGCTTATTTAGATTGCTTTAGTTCTACGTTTGATCACGAAATAATATCTTTTGACATTAGATAGCGTAAAATTGCCGGTCGACAATGTATTAATATTCCAACTTCCAAATATAACCGGCCTCTTTTCAGTGTCAAACCATTCTGAACCGGGATTTAAAAATCTTTTGTAGCTTTGCGAAAACTTCGAACCACGATCGACGACGCAGCGTCAATTTTGGTTTCTGTATTTCATTTTTCGGATTTACGGAATTCCGATCACTTGGCATTTGAAATATTTTTCTATACATTTTCTCCAGCACTGCTCGCGTATCCGATCGTTCTGTTTCTCACCCCTCTGCGCCACTTTTGCATCCCTCCGCACCCCCAGGTTGCCAACCCCGTTCGCCGATTAATCGAGAGATTTTCAGGCTTCCATTACGGCTCGACTGCCCGCTCGGGGATAGCGTTCGGACTCGCATAACCTTCCTCCCCCCCGGACGATCGTCGTTGCCGCAGGATTTCGCGTTCCAACACCGCACCTCTTTTTTTCCCGCTCTCTCTCTCTCTCTCTCCCCCTCCCCCGTTGAAATTCGATTCCCGTGTAGCCCCTATAAATCGCAGATAATCTAGTTTTCCTGCGCTAACGGCGCCGGGACGCGGCTCTCTTCGATCGGCGACGGACTTTTTGCGGATCCGCGATCCTCGTATCTTTCACTTCTCCCGATTGCGCGCCGTTCGATCGCGCCATTACCATTTTTCCCCGAGCTACGGCCCTGGCTATTGTTTCTCCTCGCAACGTCGCTCGTCAATTATTTTAGCGATTTTATTAAAGGCGGCCTTACTCTTCCTCCCCGAAACGCTGTTCAATTTTTAGTTTCCGCCATTTTAACCGTACCGGTCCGAATAGGCTTCGAATTTTCCCTTTTCGACGATTATCGAAACGATAAATTCCCTTACCGAATGAAAGTTGTACACCAATTTGAAAATTCGTTTTAATTGAGCGTCAATCATTTTTCTCCCGAATTTTATTAATACCAATCTAATCCTGCGCTATAAGCGACTGAAGGGATATGTTGCGTTATAAGAGAAACACTTCTCAATTTTTATTATGGTATACGATCGGATTAAAAAATTCACTCAATCATTCCCTGTTGAAAGAGGATTTATCATTCGAACAGTTTTGAAGTAAAAAATCTGGCGACATTTACAATCTATTCTGCGAAAAAATCGCTCAAAGGTTATGTTGCTTTCGAACTCGCAGAAATATTTCTTCAAATGCTTCTTTACAGCTACAACAATTTCGAAATTAAAAGTCTGAGGCAGGTCTTTCGAGCAACATTTACTATTCATCTTTTAACAAAATCTTTTAAAGACCAGGTTTTGTTGGAACGCACAGAAATATTTCTTCAAATGCTTCTTTACAGCTACAACAACTTGGAAATTAAAAATCTGTGGCAGATCATTCGAGCAACATTTACTATTCATCTTTTAACAAAATCTTTTAAAGACCAAGTTTTGTTGGAACGCACAGAAATATTTCTTCAAATGCTTCTTTACAGCTACAACAACTTCGAAATTAAAAATCTGTGGCAGATCATTCGAGCAACATTTACTATTCATCTTTTAACAAAATCTTTTAAAGACCAAGTTTTGTTGGAACGCACAGAAATATTTCTTCAAATGCTTCTTTGCAGCTACAACAATTTCGAAATTAAAAATCTGTGGCAGATCATTCGAGCAACATTTACAATTCTCCTTTTAACAAAATCTTTTAAAGACCAGGTTTCTTTCGAACGCACAAAAATACTTCTTCAAATGCTTCTTTACAGCTACAACAACTTCGAAATTAAAAATCTGCAGCATTCTTTACAGCTACAACAACTTCGAAATTAAAAATCTGCGGCAACGAAGCGTTTCGAAAACCCGGTTTCTTTCAAGATTCTTTCAAATACTTCTTCGTGACAATGTCAGACGGTTCCGACAATTAATACCGAGTCGACAAGGTCGAGTGGCGGTCGATTATGTTAACTCCAATCCGAACCGGCTCCGGTTCCCGGTTTTCGAGGAAGTTTCGTCGTTTTCATGGCCGGTCGATGGAAATGTTAGCGTTCGCCGGCCGCCGGCGTGCGCGAGGGGGATGCAAGGGGACGCGCATAGGGTGGAGTGCAGCGACATTCGTTGCATCGGTCTCTCGAGTGCGGCCGAAGAAGGGAAAGAGCAAGTGCAACGCGCAAGTGCAATCCCACGAGTCCTCTCGAAGAGATGTTCCGCGGAACATTGTTACGCTCGCGTTGCGTCGCGATATACAAATACCATTGCGGCGGTGCATCCACCCTTATTCAACCCCCCATCCCCCACACCATCCACCCTTATTCTACTGTTCCGGAAAAGCCGAATCTCCGCGGGCGTTTATGGTACCGAGAATATTATATTCGCAACAACGTTTGTTCTTCGAGTTCAAGTTGTGCGAGATTGAAATTTTTATGGATTCTACTAAAGCGAGCCTAATCGATCGACAGAGATAGGATTTTTATTTTTCTTTGATGGCTGATCCTGGAAGATTTGAACTGATGTTTTTCGTTTATGTTAGTCGCTTGATCTATTTCACGGTTGTCATCGTTTCCTGATTGAAATTGTGAATATTTATTATTTGGAAAAATGTGAAATTCATTAGAAGCTGCATCATTCTTTTAATACTCAATTTCCATATTTTCTTACCAATTCCATTTCTTACCATGTATTTGATTCATGCTTTTTACTGTTTCTTAAATTATTTTATACTGTGTAAGTAGTGTAGGAGGTAAAACATTATTCTTGAACAAGAAATAGAACTGCTTTACAGAATTAATTATTTACATATTTCAGAGAAAGTGGTACAAAATTTTATGAACCAAAATGTACTGAAAATGAGTAATGGTTAAAAGTAGACAGCGGATCTTTATGCAAAATGAAATTTTTCTATCTGACTAGCAACAAACTGGAGTAAAACAGAAATTAATTTTCTATCTTAATATGTTTAACAGATTGTAAAACATTTAACAGTATCTTTAAGTTCCTCTAATATTTTTCCGCTGTCAAGTTATAAGAAATGTGAAACAAGTCATTTCGACCTCCCTCGGTTGTTCTATCGTTGAAAAGTTATCGTCTTTTTAAAAATGTCGCTGTGACAGACATCGTACGTTTGTATTGTACGTTTCACTTGGTCGCACACATGCTCGACGACGTTCTTCTTTTTAATACTTGAACATCGACCGCGCTGTC
>CM052131.1:2132941-2158186 GCA_028454255.1 Halictus ligatus
TTTTGTTTTAATCTTCTCCCCTTGAGACAATCCTCGAGGATTTTTTTTAGCTATCCCTTTACCGAACGAACGATTCAACCCTATGATGTCGTGTCAGACTCGTGATCCAGATTCTGCACGGATCCTGATAAATCTGTGTTCGTTATTAATTTAATTTAAACCCAGATAAAATTCTATTTTGTTGTGGTTGATGCATGCATTCTATTATAGTTTCATTATTTTTGCGCTGCGCAGCGAACGAATTGGTGGGGGTAAGTCACAGCCGAGGAAAATTATACTGTTGTTTCATCGAAGAAACTAATATGAATAATAAATGATTGTCAAGGATGTTGTTTAAAGACGTTCTTCGATGAGGTTGTACCTTGCACAATATTTTTAAGGCTTGTGTGTGTGCCGCAAATGTGAACAAAAATGTATGAACATAAAGTAGAAATCTTCAATGATGTTATACCTTGCACCATAGTTTTAAGACATATATGTGTGTGCCTCGAATGTGAACAAAAATGTATGAAGATAAAGTAGAAATCTTCAATGATGTTATATCTTGCACAATAGTTTTAAGACATATATGTGTGTGCCTCAAATGTGAACAAAAATGTATGAACATAAAGTAGAAATCTACAGCAATTTTTCGACTATGTGCCGTTAACAATATTAAGAAAGTGTTAAAAACAAAATTGAAAGCACAGGTACCGGAAAACTAATATAAAACTGTCCCCAATTAATCGAAATCAGGAGAATCTGATCTAGTCAGTTCGACTAAGTCCTTCCTCGGGGGTGGGGATCGTCGTCCTTGGGCGCTAGATAAGCGTACGCTAATCAACTTTGCAGCTGCTAATTGTCGTCCATTTTTTTTCTGTTTCAGAACGCGAACGGCACAGCGCCAACAGGCTATCCGCGTAAGTATCAATAAATCGAATGAAATTCTCTCAAGATACCGTGGTCATTTGTCGGCCATTACGATTCCGAAACGAATTTAATTATCGGCCAAGTCGAAAACAGCCGGGAAAAAAAGCTTTCCGAACTCTCCTGCATCAGGAAGCCGCGCGCTCGATTCGTTGAATGATCGATATCCGTTCGATCGATTAAAAACAGCAGAAGGATTGCTCTCTCCGTCGCGCGTCAATTAAATTCTTCCTCCGGTTGGAGCCCGTTCTACTCGACCCTGTGTCTCCATTTTGAAGCGATAATACCTGTTCACGGGACAGGTCTCATGAGAGCGAATGAACGATGGGTGGGGGAAACGATCGAGTTTTCATTCGTCCCCCGGAATCAAAATTTTATCGACACTCCTAACGACTGGAACGCACTGCGGTATAAAAGCGTTTAAACAGATTTTCCGAGATTTTTCATTAATTTGGCAGAAAAGCCTTTTCATTGCTTCAATAATTCTGTCTCCTTCTTAAAAGTTATTCAGCCGCCTTTTATCATAAAGATCAAAATTTTATCGCAAGCACACTCGTAATGACCGAGATGCGCTCGTAAAAACGAAACCGTTTAGAGAGATTTTGTGCGATTTTTACTGTTGCTAATTTGGCGGAAAAGCTTTTCTATAGCTTCACCGATTGTATTTCTTGCTTAGAGGTATTTTTATTAAGATCTGTCGAATTTTTAAAGAAGAATTAATTACGCCCTGATCGCTCCCAGCGTTAGTAGCCTGGTAAACTTCGGACTAAGAAATTTGTCGAGACATTTTAACGTATTTTGAAAAGTTTCGAGAGTAAATTGGAAATTGACCTTGGAAAATTGACTTTCTAGTTAACGTTGCGCACTGTAGGAAAAACAACGCGATGTCCACAGGTATGCACGCTCGGGGAACACCGTGAACGAAGACGTTCATGCGCTTCCCACGCGTCGGCAGGAAGCTGCGTCGCTGCTCTGTATATTTGTAAACTTCCGGTCCGTGTTGCGTGTCCTTTCAACTCGAACTCGATCGCGCCCCGACGGCGGAGCCTCGAGTGTGCGCTTTTCATAGTGAAAGCGGGGTGAACAGTTGTCCGTGTAAATATTGCCTTGAACTTTTTTTCCACGGTGTCGGAAAACTTTTCCACGTTACTGAGAGGTAACAGGAAAACAAGAGAGCTAAGCGAAACAAGAAATTACTTTCCGAGCAGATATTGCGATCGAAGCTGTCGGGACTTACGGAATTATGTGCGTACGAGAATAGATTTTCTCGCTGTAGAATATTCGCGGAGAAAATCGAACGATTTCGATCGAGAGAACGCCGACGATCCTCGTGCGAATCGGCGGAAATTCTTTTCGCGAACTGACCTTTGGGAAACAGAATTTAATCGTGGAAATGTACTGATAAGAAACTGCTAATGAAACGTTGCATTAACGCAACTGGGTCAATCGTGCGGAACGTGTGCTCAATTCTTGGTCGTCTAAACAAGAAAAACTTGGAGATGGCGAATTTTTTTGCGTTACATAGTTTCTCGTCGATCGCAACATTGATTAATTACTCGTGTAGAAGCTGTCCCGTTTCCACGCTTTATTATTTAACTTATTTTGTTGAAAATCGTTGCACCTTGCAGCGCAGACATTTATAGAAAGACGAACTCTTACAGTTCAATCTGTCAAAATCTGACTGAACAAATTCTAAATAATTATACAGTTTGTGAACGAAGCAGCCTAGTTACACTCTCTGAAATTCGCATCATTAATTTATTTGATATATATATTAAGGCCGGACACTGTTCGAGTAATTATTTACTCCCACAAACAGCAACAGACGCGAATAATAATTAAGACGTAAATATTCTACGTAGTTGTGGTCATCGTAAACAATTTTCTAAACTATTCCTCGAAGCGTCATTGAAAATGTGTTGACATCAATTCAGAGAATTTCATAATATTGTCTCCATATTTACCGTTTACGTTTCCCATATGAACGTCAAAAAATTCTCTAAAAATTGTAGAATATTTTTTTCCGTATCCACTGTTTACCTTTCTCGTGTACGAACGAACATCGGTCGAAATCCTCAACGATTAGCAGACCAATCACCGAGCTATAAGAACGGTAATTCAGTCAAGGTGATCCTAAGGTCACCGAACACGCCGGCCTCTGTAATACGCAGATCAATTTAGCATAATAGCAGCTGCTTAGAACGCAGAGTTTACGCTGATCGTGGTCGCACGTGGATATAAATATTTCACGTGTGTATCGACAGTAGGGGAAAGCACACCTTTTCCACGGCGATGGCGGCTGCAAAATTCGTCCGCGAGTTTGTCGCGCGTGAACCATCTTGTTTTGCCCGTCCGGTTATTTCGGATCGATGTAAATAATATGTACTTACGATTAGCTATTCACGGGTTTGCTGTAAACAGCGGCGATAAATCCGAATGCAAACATTGTAGGGGTCGTGTGCCAACTGTTACCACACACCGAAAGAGAGATAGAGTGAGAGAGATGAAAACGATGACTATCCAGCCAGAGCAATCGTTTATCGTGGATGATTGATCGCGGCGCGTTTCGCTCGTTTAAATTCGGACACCGGTGGAACCGGATCGAATTTCTTCGGGAACGATCGCCGCGATCCACTGTATCCGATCCAGAGCCACCAAATTTTTGCAATATTTACATCTCTCGATTGTCCCACTTACTTGCGGCACGTTCTTAGAATTCATCGAGCCACCAAACATTTTCTATATTTCGTTTTCCGGCCTCGAAAGTGACTGGCATGCGTTCTTGCGCTAGATTAAATGCATTTAGACTTCGCGCGATTTTACAGATATTCGAGCATTTTACGGATGTGAAACTTTATAATTTCAATTACAGTCAAATAAAAGATTCGAGACGTTTAGAGGTCGAGAGCTGAATATAAGTGACATAGAGGTTAAACTCGCTGCTGAAAAGTTGAATTTTAACCCATTGTTGGCAATGTACAACTTTTACTGGCCTAGACTTTGAACGAGTCTGAAGAAATTCTGGAATACAAATCGAAGCCGCCATTTTACAATCATGACACAACCGTGAAACGTTTTAAAGAAAATGTTTTAAATTAAAGTTTTGAAGTATTAGCGCGGTAGTGGAAATATTAGGAAGAAAGAAATTCAAGGAGGATTCAATTATGTGCAACTCCGGGTCAGGACGGACCCAACCGGATTCAAGCGCGAGCCGAGACACCCCGTACAAATCGTCGGACAGTTTCAGGGGGTCATTCACCCCCGGCGATCGGGGGCACAGGGCAGGGAGAATTAACGAAGCTGGAAACGGTAAGCGGAACACGCTTCCACTCCAGATTTTCAACCCTCTCCGAGAGAGGGTCGCGGTGGGGGTTGTTGCGCGAGGGTTTTCGGCCTCGGCCACCGTAACTGCCCCTAATAACCCTACCCCTCGTCGACCGGGCGATGGGAAAACTGGGTCGAATCGCTTATCGACGTGACTCTTTTCGCGAACCGCCCGATCGGCTCCTCGGTAAACACGCTTCTCGCTGCTTCTCTTTCTGGTGGGGGTTGGAACGTGTAGGTGGAAAAGGAGGGTTGGAAAAGACAGTAGGAGGGGGCCGGTTATGGTTGCTTGTTCCTATTGAACGGGTCTTCTCGAACAGATTTGTTGTTTTAACTCGTCGAGCGACGTGGATCTTCTTTTTGAATCTCTGGACCATCGAGGTCATTCTTTTAGATTTCAAGGTCATCAGATGGTGTACTATATTTCTTCAGACGGTCTTGTAGAGCGCGACAAGACGAGTCCAACGAGTATAATGAACGTACCATTCTGATCATTCAATTTCCAAATATTCGTGTCTGAAAGAATCAATCGTCTTAGCTTTCAGACACAACTATCTCGAGATTGAATGATCGCAATGGTACGGTTATTATACTCGTTGGATTCGTATTTTCGTGCTCTACAAGCACACCCAAGCAAAAATACGATTTCCAATGATCTCGAATTCAGTCGCAGAAGCTCTACTTAGGAGATTTCAAGGTCATCGATACATCTTTTAATGGTATACTCTGTTCGTTTTTAGACGGTCTTGTAGAGCGCGATAAGACGAGTCGAACGAGTATAATGAACGCACCATTCTGATCATTCGATTTCCAAATATTCGTGTCTGAAAGAATCAATCGTGTTACCTTTCGGACACAAGTATCTCGAGATTGAATGATTAGAAGAGTATGGTCATTATAGTCGTTGGACTCGTCTTTCCACTTGGAACTGAAAAATACCACTTGGAACAGTACAATTATAACCTAAAAAATTGTATTATGGAATAATGTGTCCTATTTATAAAGTGTCAGCTTTCAGACACAACTATCTCGAGATTGACTGATCGCAATGGTACGGTTATTATACTCGTTGGATTCGTATTTTCGTGCTCTACAAGCACACCCAAGCAAAAATACGATTTCCAATGATCTCGAATCCAGTCGCGAAAGCTCTACTAAATTTCAGTACACCAAAAATCGTCTTATACAATTCCGCGAGGAAATAATGTTCCGACCGCGTTAACGGGCAAGTAATCGCTCGCATAACCGTCAGGCGAACTCTCCTCGATCTCGATCCGCAAAGTAAAGTTCCGTGGATCTACAACGGCGAGCTGGAAACGCGTAATGCCGAGCGGTCGGGTAACGAACGCGCAAAATTAAGAGTTGAGAGTAATTAAGAGTTCGCGTGAGGAGGGCGGCGTACGGCACGTCGCCGGCAGATGCGATCGAAAATTCGGGACGACATTCGTTTTTTCTTTCTCCCCCCTTTTCACGGCGATATGCAACGACACGAGGGACCCGTGCGTTATCAGGCAACCGTCTCGCGGCCTTGTCCGATTCCGATAACGAGCGACTCGCGAGCTGCGCGGAACGATAAGGGATTTCGTTGCCCGTTCCGCGATAAAACCGTCCGTTTTTGCCTTTTCTCTCTCTCTCTCTCTCTCTCTCTCTCTCTCTCTCGCTCTCTCGGCATCGACTTTGTCTTTCTTTCGCTAATCCCTCTTAATTTTCTAGCCGAGCGCTGTTATCGCGGCCGTCCGACTCGCATTATTATTCCCTCGCGACGATAAACGTAATTCGCGTTCCTTGCGACACCGATATACTCGGCGATCGTTTCGCAGAAACGTAGATTGACGTCGGCGAACATTACGATCGAGACAGTCGAGACAAGGCGGTTTATTGTTGTTGTTGTTGTTGTTGTCGTTGCGTGCTGCTCGCCGTGTGTCAGATTCTAGATACACGTGCCAAATCACGATTCGTTCGCAAAGCGAAGTATTTACGAACGAGCTCGTGAATCGCGAGAGCGTAAATTCAACGAATTTATTTGATTTTTGTTTTTTGGAGACATCGTCGGCTAAGTTTAGGAATCGGATGGTCGGGATTTTGCATTTTATTGTATTTTGGTAGCAACGCTGTCTCGGGATATGGATAAGATAAGATAAGATAAACAGTGGCACGGTTCTGCAATTTTTTTATTCTACCTCCGTCGTTATTGTAGCAGCCGCACAGCTGTAGAATTTAATCGTCGGAGATTGATAGCGGCACGATTCTGCAATTACTTATTTATCGCGTTTTATTGTATTTTGGTAGCAACACTGTCAACCGGAATATAGTCTGCCCGATAAGACGATCGGTGACAGAATCTTGCAATTTTTTATGCGGACATTGATGGATCAATGCTGTATTGCAGAAACGATGTCGTAGAATTTTGCCTGGAAAATGAGATAAACTTCGGACACAATTATGAAGTTATTTATTGCTCTTTAACAATATTGTATGGCAGCAATACTGTCTTAGTATTTCAATCAGTTACACAGTTTTGAATATTTTCAATTTATACTTTTTTAAATTAGTGTAGCAGTAACATAACCTTAAAATTTCTTCTGAAGAACGAGATAAACGTTGGGCACAATTCTGAAATTATTTGTTGCTCTTTAACAATATTGTATGGCAGCAATACTGTCTTAGTATTTCAATCACACAGTTACACAGTTTTGAATATTTTCAATTATACTTTTTCTATTACTGTAGCAGTAACATAACCTTAAAATTTCTCCTGCAGAACGAGATAAACATCGGTTACAATTCGGCAATTATTTATTACTCTTTAACAATATTGTATACCAGAAATACTGTCTTAGTATTTCAATCAGTTACACAGTTTTGAATATTTTCAATTATACTTTTTTTATTAGTGTAGCAGTAACATAACCTTAAAATTTCTTCTGGAGAACGAGATAAACGTTGGGCACAATTCTGAAATTATTTGTTGCTCTTTAACAATATTGTATGGCAGCAATACTGTCTTAGTATTTCAATCACACAGTTACACAGTTTTGAATATTTTCAATTATACCTTTTTGTTACTGTAGCAGTAACATAACCTTAAAATTTCTTCTGGAGAACGAGATAAACGTTGGGCACAATTCTGAAATTATTTGTTGCTCTTTAAGAATATTGTATAGCAGCAATACTGTCTTAGTATTTCAATCAGTTACACAGTTTTGAATATTTTCAATTTATACTTTTTTCATTACTCTAGCAATAACATAACCTTAAAATTTCTCCTGGAGAACGAGATAAACATCGCACAAAATTCTGAAATTATTTATTGCTCTTTAACAATATTGTATACCAGAAATACTGTCTTAGTATTTCAATCAGTCACACAATTTTGCATATCTTAAATTATACTTTTTTTATTACTCTAGCAGTAACATAACCTTAAAATTTCTCTTGGAGAACGAGATAACCGTTGGGCACAATTCTGAAATTATTTATCATACTTTGTTAGATTTTCGCATCGACAATCCCTCACAGATCATCAGAAGAAGGCGATGCATTGGCAATGTTCACTAATTGAATTGTTTACATAACGATCCAGTGAAATTTGTAGCAAACAAAATTTTAGCGCAACTTGCAGTTCCCGATGGCATTGTTTGCCTAGTCTGTGTAAAGGTATCAAGATTTCGTTATCTAACAAGGAAAATTCAGCCAAAAAAAAGAAAAAAAGAAACGTTTTATCTCTGAAAGGTCGCGACACGAATTAACGCCGACGATTAATTGCAATTGTCGAAACGTCGTCGTTCTCCTTTCTATTGAATTGATTGAGAGCACATGG
Organism: Halictus ligatus; assembly: GCA_028454255.1. NCBI lineage: Eukaryota > Metazoa > Arthropoda > Insecta > Hymenoptera > Halictidae > Halictus > Halictus ligatus. The sequence continues at coordinate 2,140,992 of CM052131.1, forward strand.
CTCTTTGAACGCGCCAAGGTTATTTAGATTCCTGCTACAGTTTCGCAATGTGTACAGTTCCTTCGTTGTTCTCGCTGATAAAAAGTGTACACGAGACATTTCGATCTACAGTGAACGTAGAAGCTCGTGTCAATTGTTATCTCGGTGGATTGCCCGAGAGAAGCTTTTAATCGCAGAGGAATTTATGACTTCGAACGCGAAGAGTTATTAATCTACTTATCAAGCTGAAATTTTTAACCGAAGATGTTCGATTCACCACTTTGCGAACGCGATTGGACACCTGTGTGTTCCAATCAGATTCCAAGCATAATTTCTAATCAATCAATACCGCAATTTCTAATTCAATTACTCTGGAAATACTTTTCATTCTCTATTCTTAGTCCCAGCTTACGAAAACTATTAAAAGAAGAAAGAAATATCTATACGGCAATTTTTAATTTACACGAAGATTCGCGGTCGTCAAAGCATAAAATTTGCGGCTCAAATAGAGCACAAAATTACATTCTTTCGTTATCTCCGAAAAATATCACAAAAATTGTCAAGACAGGAAAAATTTCAGGACGCTGTGGACGAACCTCGGTTTTTCAGAATTCACTTGGACAATTTTCATTCCGCGTAAAAATTCACAGTATGAATCGATCAGGATGGTTACCCATCGTCCTGGCTGCTAAATAATTCGCCGAGAGAAATAGTGTGTACACTTGGGTACGCGGTCGATCCCATGGATCTTTAAACAAGCACCGTGTTCGGGGATCGAGGGAGGCGAGGTCCGCGGGAAATACTCTAACGACGTTCGCGGCGCGTTTCCATGAAACCGTAACAAATGAGGCTCTATATCCGGAAAGGAGATGTTGGCTGGCAGGGTTGGGGCAAGCACGAGCCTCTCGATCTGGAATTCGAGGCAGGAGAGCCCTTCGATTCTTGCAGGGGAGCAGAAGGAACGTGCAACGTGCAATCAGAATCTAGCAAGCCGTTCCCTCCGCAGCTGACTCTGTCCTGAAAGAGTAACGAGCTCGCCCGAAATCTTATACAGTCGTTCGCTTTCATGGAAATTACCGTTGCTACCGGTGGGATTGGATCTCCCGGATCCAGGGAGAGAGAGAGGGAGAGAGGACGCGAGTTTCTAATCTCGAAGATTTACGTGTTCGCTCTCGGATTCATATTATTTATCAGGAACGCCACCGGAGCGTTAGTCATTTATCGGTCATTTATCAGTCTTCCCTGAAAATTCATGGTCGTCCCGTTCTTTTACTTACTATTTTACGATCGCTATTTAATCTCGATTTTCATGGCGCTTGTATATCGGAGAGAATCTCGAAGGAGAGAGAGAGACAGAGGGAGAGTTATGAGGAGGATTGAAGGGGATGATGTCGCGTGAAGATTATGCGTCGGTTAACTTGTTGATTGAAGCTCTTTGCAACCTCTGCCAATAATTGTTTGTATAATTGGGGAGAATTGTATGTAACATCGTTTTATGTGATCGTGATTGGTGCTTAATTTGTAACGCCGCGGGTGTTGTCTCTTCGCCAGCTCGTTTCGTCCATCTTGTTGTTGTTGTTGTGGTTCGGTGGCGACATTGTTCTGCGGTGAATTTCAGAATTTTTTCATTTTTACGGCACTTTTAATTGTATTTTATTGCGCCTCGACGGTGCACAACACTCTCTTGCAATCGAATTTACAGGAGAGTACAACGCGACACGAACTTTTAAATGTTCATTACGCTTCATTCGGATTTAATTGCAGTTCCCTTTTATTGCGCTTTATTGGATTTTAGTAGCGTCCTGCGCGTGGAATGCGATTCTTCGAAACAGGATGAACAGTGACAATATTTTGAGATTGTCTATTGTACTGTTGTTCTTGTGTCGGTGCTAACACCGTCTCGGAATTTATGTATCAAGTTTGAAATCAATAATGGTGCAATTATTCGATCTGGACCGTAATCGGAAATATTCAGAATGTGTATGATTGATACAGATCTACGAAACGTACTTTTCAAATTTTTAATATAAGCCCGCATAAAAAGGTTGCAAAATTCAATACTTAGTACTTTCTCTGTAATTTCGACCAATTACAATTTTAATCTGTAAAGAGGATCGGAGGCTCGACACTACACGTCGTAATTTGTTGCTTGCTCGCAGGAAACTGTTTATTTAACGAAATCTAAACGTAACGTACATTTGTTAACGCAACGCCTAAATCCATAAAATTATATATGACAGACATGAAACATATGAAACACTCCGTCATCTAAACAGTGGTATAAACATTCTTACAAATCAAACATTTTTCTCACGTTATTCAATCATTGGATCACGTGGTGATCCAATTGTTCTAACGTCTCAAAACAGTTCAAGCAGTATAGTCCAATATTGACATAGTTAGGCGATTTTTAAGAGCATATTCGTAGCTGTATATCGTGATATTCAGTCATCTAAACGGTGGTATAAACATTCTTACAAATCAAACGTTTTTCTCACGTTATTCAATCATTGGATCACGTGGTGATCCAATTGTTCTAACGTCTCAAAACAGTTCAAGCAGTATAGCCCAATATTGACATAGTTAGGCGATTTTTAAGAGCGTATTCGTTGCCGTACATCGTGATATTCAGTCATCTAAACGGTGGTATAAACATTCTTACAAATCAAACGTTTTTCTCACGTTATTCAATCATTGGATCACGTGGTGATCCAATTGTTGTAACGCCTCAAAAAAGTTCAAGCAGTATAGCCCAATATTGACATAGTTATGCGATTTTTAAGAGCGTACTCGTTGCTGTATATCGTGATATTCAGTCATCTAAACGGTGGTATAAACATTCTTACAAATCAAACATTTTTCTCACGTTATTCAATCATTGGATCGCGTAGTGATCCAATTGTTCTAACGTCTCAAAAAAGTTCAAGCAGTATAGTCCAATATTAACATAGTTATACGATTTTTAAGAGCGTACTCGTTGCTGTATATCGTGATCTACACGCGTAGGGAGACATGGCCGCAGTGTGCGACGCAACAGTATGTACGATGCCACGAAGAGGGTGCAGAAGGCAATGAGAATCGGCGCGCAAGTGCATCGCGAAGTCACGTAGCTGACCGTAGTTTCACAGAATCGCGCCTCGTCGCCAATTGATCGTCGGACACAGCTGCATCCGTCTCCGGGCGAGAACTGCTAGCCGAGCGAACAGGAAGAAGCTTTTACCTCCGATCAGTCAGGATGCGCCGCGGCTTTCCACGGTGTTAACTAAGTCGCGGATTAAGTCGGATCAGGGGATCGTTGATCGAGGAAACCACCACCTCTCTGGGGCCCGCTGTCACGGGCGTCCTCCGTTTGCCCGTTCTTAACTGGTTTCCCGACTCCGTTCGTGAAACGACCCCGAGGAGAGACGGCGGAATCTCGTTATCCTCGCCCGCGACTCTCCCTCTCGAGGAGCCGGCTCTCCTGTATAGATTCGGCAGTTCTTTCCGATCGTGACAGGATCAGCATCGGGAAGGTGCGAGAGTCGACAAAGGAGCCGTAGATCCGAGTGTGTATCAATGCTCGTTTCGTTCCCCCCGGGCTCTATGCTCTTCGCCGTTGAATCGGCGAGATCGGCCGGGCAATTTCACTCGGACAACCGTTGTCGTTATTCAATTGATCTCGAATCGCTCTCATCGAATCGAGACGACGCACAGTGCGGACACAAGTCCGCGCATCTCACTACATTTTTATACTGACGACGCACGAAAATTGGCAGAACTCTTTATCAGCGGGAGATGCATATTATTATTCATTGGAGAATCATTTAACAGTCTTTTCTATGCGTGAGAATGATCTTTTTGTTTTTCAACTTATTAATTTTATCGTTAAGTTTAAGTTTTTGTGACCAATTACCATCGCATATGCGTTAGTAACCAAATTTAGATTTTTGTACAAAAATTTGGCCATGGAGGCACTCTCTGAAGTGCCAAAAATCGAAAAATGTTGTGTTAACTGTAAATGAGTGTGCAATAATAATTGTGTGTAACGGAAAGTTCTTTCCAAGGAATATACATTCTTTATACATTTAATTAAAATTAATAACTTTATACATTTAATTGAAATTATAAACTATATTGGTAAATATAATTGTCTGTAAAAAATTTCCTCTATATATGCATTAATAACCGAACTACGAGAAGTGCCGAAAACAGGCGATTTGTCCGCACTGTGCGACGATACGGGCCGCGATTAGGCCAACTCGCGCGAAACAAGAGACGAAGCGGAATCGGCGAGATCTTTTCGCTGCTGTGAGAGCAGCCACCGGTTCTTTTGGAGTTCATTGACGATGCGCATTTACGATAAAAATGAATTGATCAGAAAATTCTGAAGACAGAGAAGAATGATATCGGTGATATTGTCCTCAATTTATTTAAACGATTAACCATTTGCACTCGAAGCTATTTTAACTCCAAAACATTTCTTCCTACCCAGAATATTTCCCTTCCCTAAGAAAAGTTAAATATTTTGAATAACGATATAGCAATTTTTAGTAACGCGTTATAGTCGCCATTCTAAGGGTCAAAAAAGGACACGCATTGTAGTCTGATTGTGCGACGGGTCGAACCGGGCCGATCCAAAAACGGCCGATCAGAATAACCGCTCTGAACCCGATAAGATACAGCTGGCAAATTTTCCACTGAGCATCGTCAAGAATCACAGATTGATAAGGCCACTGTAAACGATAAACAAGGTTAATCCGTGCTGCGATATTGCGATTAACGAACACCGAGTTTCCAGCAAGATGCTGAAGATCAGAGAGAACGAGATACAAGAGAGAACAGGAGACATTACCATCGAAGACGTATGATCTGGTTCTCTTAGTTGAACCGCAGATCGTTTTTAAAAAACAGTCCAAATGACGTAACCTCTCGAGTAAACATCGACAGTCTCTTCCGTTCCCGGGGGTTTAGCTGTGGCTTTGAAGTTTTCGAATACTTCGACGGGGCAAATCGAGCCCCCGTGCTCCCCCAAAGGAAACGAATAATTGAGCATTATTAGACCGAGAACCGGCCGCAACAGATTCAGAACGTCGTCGTGCGCCCCGGTAAAATGCGAAACGGCCGGGCCGCGAGGAGCCTGGACAACTTGTACATGCAAATGCGTACACCGTATACATACATTAGGGCACCGTGGAGGGCGTAGAAGGGCGACACCGGCGTAACCAACCGCACCGACTCGTCTCGGCTTAAAGGAGACGTCAAACTTACCAAACCGCCCCCTTCGCCAGCGTTTCAACGCGTTAGAGGGTGTTTTACCTGGCCCGACCAGACCCGCCCACCGTCACTCTTATTCGAACGCGCCCTGGCTTCTATCGTTTTAACGATGCTCGAGAGCCCGTCCGCCAGATGTAGCCTAATTTAGCACCCCGCCACACCCGCTAGAAGACCGAGAGGCCGATTTACGAGCCGACGATTTATCCGCGGTATTCGCTCCTCGTGGCATAATCGCCGGAACAACAATTCCGATGTTTCGCGACGATTAGCCGTAACTGTTGCGTCTCGAAAGTTGTCGACAGTTTGTACGATGTTCGTCCATGACCTCCGCTGTTCGGAATGGTTCTATTATAAAGTGTGATCTTGAAGACTCAATTTCAGTCCACAGACGTTCGAAAATTCCCGCAGGAACACAGGTATATTATATTATACAGGATGAGGCGCTACAAACAGGTCATTTGAATAACTCGGCTGCTGTTGAGGGAACATTAATCTGATGTTAGTAGCTTTTTTGTAGGTGGACGCGTAAAGGACGTATGAAGGTCAACTTTATTCTTTTCAAATGGAATGTCCCATTTTTTGTAGATCGATACAGTATCAAAGTCTGAATATAAAAACGTTGACCTTCGTACGTCCTAAACCTAATAGTTAACGGGATATTATCGAAACAATTTTCTTTCTTCTTTGGATAATATCTTGTTAACTATTAGATTTAAGACATATCGAAACAATTTTCTTTCTTCTTTGGATAATATCTTGTTAACTATTAGATGTAGGACATATCGAAACAATTTTCTTTCTTCTTTGGATAATATCTTGTTAACTATTAGATGTAGGACATATCGAAGCAATTTTCTTTCTTCTTTAGATAATATCTTGTTAACTATTAGAACATATCGAAACAATTTTCTTTCTTCTTTGGATAATATCTTGTTAACTATTAGATTTAGAACATATCGAAACAATTTTCTTTCTTCTTTGGATAATATCTTGTTAACTACTAGATTTAGGACATATGAAGGTCAATACAGTTTTACTGAGAATTCGATAGTCTATAGATTCATGAAGTCAGAATGTCGAGGTCTTTCCATTAAAAAAAAAAATAAGGTGACCTTGACATCTCCTCTATGCCTCCACCCACGCAGAGAATGTTTACCGCTACCCCGCGGTAGTGGGGATAATTCCGCGACGTTTATCATCCAGCCTTTGGCGACATATATACAGGATACGCTGTACATTCTAAAATTGACTCAATGAAGACCATTAATATCGAGCGAATTACGGTCGGAATTTATCGATTTTCCGATACATTCTCAAATTTTCTTTCGAATAAAAGCGGACCTGTCGTGAAGCGCGATCTTCCAGCTTTAATTTGAGCCCTCAAACATATCAAAATTCACGCGAGAAAGCATTTTAACACTAGAACTACCGAGCAACAAATACTACTGACGTATATTGCTTTGTAACAGTGAGAAGACTGTGCCCATTCAGACTTCATACAACTTTTATTGTAATATGAGCTTCATTAAGAGGTTCATTAAAACATTTCCGATGAAAACATTATTACAATTTGAGTAATTGTAAAAGAAAAAATTAGAAACCGGTCATTTTGACTGCTCCGGTCGTGTTAGTGTTAAATAATTATTTCGATGTGCTATTGTTACTTTAACACAGTCAAATCTGTTAAATTATACTATTTAACACTAGAACAACCGAGCAATAAATACTACTGACGTGCAAGACTGCGCCCATTCAGACTTCATACAACTTTTATTGTAATATGAGCTTCATTAAGAGGTTCATTAAAACATTTCCGATGAAAACATTATTACAATTTCGGTAATTGTAAAAGAAAACAGTCATTTCGACTGGTCTGTTAGTTCCAGTGTCAAAATGGTCGTGTGAAGTGACCCCTCGGAATCCGATAATTCTTCTCCGTGTCGATGATTAGGATCTCTGAATTCGTAGACACGTCTTGGAATTATCTCTTCTAAAAATTACCTGGCGAGCTCGCATCATTCCCAACAAGGGTGCTCCAACCACGGAAGACGAAGTCGCGAGTGTCTTCGGCAACGAACGTGGTTGAAAATCCGATAAGAAGAATCGCGAATGTGAACGACACAAATATTGATCTCCGCGGTATTATTCGCCGAGCGGAGAAAGAAGCGTCCTCTCGCGCAGACGAGGACACCCCAATGCTGTTGGCACGAGTTAGGGGATGGAGGAGACAGTCGAATCGCGAGGAAGGGCGTGCGGTAGTAATAAGGGGTTAAAACGTGGCTCGCCGGGGGTGGAAACAGGAGAGAAGAGAAGAGAGAGAGAGAGAGAAAAACAGGGTGACGGAAAGCGCATCCGAGGGTGGCGTCTGCGGGGGGTTAAAAACTGACAGAGACACCGAGAACTCCGGCAAAATGGCGGAGGCTCGCGGGGCACGGCGGAGAGAGGAGAGACGAAATGAGACAGTCGGGAGAGGAAATAGGGAGGAAGAAGGGCGAGAGAGAAACACGCCGGTGTACACGCTGGAACTTCCGAAGTTATTCGCAACAGGCAGCTCCGCTAGTCTGCCTCGTGGAATTCTTCGTTCCGCTCTCCCGCCCAGTCTTCTGTCTCTCTTTCTCTCTCTTTCTCTCTTTTGCAGGCCCCCCTCGGTCTTCATCACTCGCCGCCTCCGACGATTCCTCCGCTTGCCCTTGCACCGCTTGCACCGCTTGCACTTCCTCTCGCGCCGCTGCACCGACCGCGCTCTATGCACCTTCCACACTTCCTCCGACCGATCGTCCCTGTTTTAATGGCCACCAGAACTCGCTATTGCGCTCTACAACCGCTCAGGAATCTCACGGAGTCCCGCAGACTGTCGGCACTTCGGCAACGGACGTCGAACTTCGACGGTATCCGACATGTTGTTTTCCGAGCCGACGATTTTTTCGGAAGCCGAGAAGGGTTTTTCGGAATCCGCTTGCTCTTTCGAATCTCTTAAGGGGTTTGAAATCCGTATAAGTTTGTCAAAATCTGGACAAACTGCCGCTTCGATATTGCAACAAGCAGTTCAGAAGCGGTCAATTGTGTTTCCCAAAAGTCCAATTCCTCATCGTGGAATAATTTGTAATATTCGACCTCTAAACACATTCACTTTTCTCCCATTACTATTTACCACCGCCACCACCAATTTCACATCCCCTGAAAACTCATCTCTGCGTGCGAGTCTCCGGTCAGTCTTCAGCTAGACCTCATTTGAGCCACGTCTTTTTCTGCAGTCGATATGATTAAAGTAAGAGTCGACGATCAATTATTTAATCAATATTTAATGCGACAAACATGAGCGTTTCCAAATGTTCTACCGACAAATTACACTGCAAATCATCTAACGTTAATTTTAGAGCAGAAAAGGTTCGTTTAACGCTAATCCGATTCGATAAATAAATGATGTTCGCTACATTCTTTGGTTGTTTAACCACTTAAAATAACGTCGTCGGTGACGTCGTGGGTTTCCAAATTAGATTATTTGTATCGTTCCATCACAAACTAGCATATGTAACAGCAACCTAACTATTCTACGCTGATTTTACAATAATAAATCGTTTTATTATCGACGGGTACTTAGAGCGTGCAGCGTGTAACTAATAAAATACAAGACAGAGAAAAAGACAGATTAAACAAGACAGATTAAAAGGTTTCGCGGACAATAATATACTCTAACCGATAAAAAACAATCAAACGAAGAACAAGAATTTCCAGCTCCCTCGTCTGTTTCGATCCTTAAGAAAATTTCTCTTTTCTACGAGATCCGCCGAATCATCATTGTCGGATCAGTTCATTGCCTGTGCGCAAATCTCTTAGCATCCGTTCCCCGGACAAGCTAATCGATCATTGTCGGCGACAACGGTGGTGCCGGTAGCTCGATAATTTTTGCGAAAGGTCACCGTGCCCCGTCTGTCGGGTGATAAATGCAAGGGTTGGCTGTGTCCGAGCGGACCACCCGGTACCCCCGTTCTCGCTTAGGTTAGCTCCGTTTAATTATTATGCAACTTGACAACGTTGAGGGTTCAGCTCGCGTCGCCGCAATCACGGCCGTCTTCCAGCTGGAAATTGCTTCGACTGCGACAGCCGTGGATTGCTGAAGCGATCATAGGTCTCTCTCTCCCTCTCTCTCTCTCTCTCTCTCTCTCACTCTCTCTCTCTCTTGACTTTGCTAATTCTCCTTTCGTCTCTCTGCTGTCTGGGCCCGTGAGCAGTTGGCCTGTGATTACCCGGGACCCTTTGTAGCCCCGTGTTCCACGTCGCTCGAAGATTCTCCTCGAAGCGGCTTTGAGCGTTTTGCGTGCGGAATAGACTGCGAATCAATTTGCCGATTATTAAGTCGCGCTAATTCCGCTGAGAACGCCGACTGCGATCCACCAACCATCGCCGGATACCGCGATCCTTCGCAGAAAACCGTTCGTTCTCGATCCTGCGAGATTCAACACCGCAGCTGCCCTAAACAAGACTGACGTACGTTTCATTGTAACGATAACACTTAAGACTGACGTACATTTCCTTGTGACAATAACACTTTCTTATATTAACTTGGATTTTTACAGTAACTTGGATAAAGAAGTCAAATATTTCTCTAGAGAGTGTTTCCACAACTTCACGAATTGCAAATGGAATCTAAATTAATCTGAAATCCGCCATTTTGACGGCCTCGGCGGTTCTAGTGCCGATCTCGATCGATTCGGTACATTCGTTTCGAAGGAAACCTAACGTTTCTAACGTTTGTGTCCCGACAGACTGTGGGTCTATCTGCAAAATAAAAATTGTCTGCATCAATTTCTTTTTATTTTATTATTACTTATTACTTCGCTACTGAATAATTTTAGTCAGTGGGGAAACGATACAACGGTGTCTTTCGATTCTCTGAACGTGTCCAACGTTTCTGCATTCGATCTCCTAAGTTTTATCGTAAGCATAAATCGTCGATAGGGGTCTCCTTTCAATTGTTCACGTCTGTATATTATAAACAGTCGCAAAATATAATCATTACGCAAAATATAAATTTTCTCCATCGATCGCAAGTCGCCGAAATAAAAGTTTTCTTTTTAACGAAGTCATCAGCATTTCGCTGCATCGAATGCATAAAATGATTATGGATTACGAATTCATTACGAAGAATCCGTAGGGAAGAGAAGGAAGAATCTCAGCGTTTTCAAAATGGACGCTCCGGTTAGGCGATGACAGATCGACCGATACTCTATCGCCGGGGAAATCTCGAGGAACAATTAGCGAGAGATAATCGACGACATCGGGGTTCGAGTGTTTTTCTCGAGGATCCCCTCGCTCCCCGGTTTCCTTCGGCCGCCCGTAATTAGGTAAACCGAGCTCCAAGCGGTTCGTTTGCTTACGTGCTTCTCGAAGTTTGCCCGGTTTAATTAATTCCCGCGATGGTGGCACTTTTCGCTGCGGATCTCGGCCGAATGACCGAGTTTCTCGCGGAGGAACCGGGTCGTCGAGGCGGATCGGCAGGACAGAGAGCAGCACGCGCCCAGAAGAGTAGGCTAAACGAGCCTGATGGCTAATGGAACGATTGTCCCTTCGGGCTGAATGGGACTGCGACCGTTAAGCTTGTTGGGATTCCGAACTGCTTTGGAAAACGTTTGTCCGCTTCGATTTTACCTTGACAACCGATGGAACGTGGCCCTGAGGTTGCTTTTCTATTAGGAAATTCGATTAGGATCGAATTTGGGTCCTTTATAATCAGAGACGATCTAGAGAAAAACTGATGAAATGTGTACAAATGAGTTAATAGCTCTTCCTCCATTTTCTTGTCCCTTTATGGAAGATTGAAACACATTCAAGTTGTACAAATGATGCTCAATATTTTCTAAGCATATTTTCTATGTTTATATTTTCTATGTTTGTCTGCTTTGATTTTACGTTGACAACCGATGGGCCTGAGGGGAACGTTGCTTTTCTATTAGGAAATTCTATTAGGATCGAATTTGGGTCCTTTATAATCACAGACGATCTAGAGAAAAACTGATGAAATGTGTACAAATGAGTTAGTAGCTCTTTCTTCATTTTCTTGTCCCTTTATGGAAGATTAAAAAGACATTCAAGTTGTACAAATGATGCTCAATATTTTCTAAGCATATTTTCTATGTTTGTCTGCTTTGATATAATTGAATATAGCAGAAGACGCTAGAATATACCAGAATGTACAATAATTTAGCAGGAGAGTCCAAAATAAGCAAGGATCTATTTGGATAAAATTGAATATAGCAGAATACACTAGAATATACAAGAATATATTTGATTATAGCAGAATACACAAGAATATATCAGAATGTACAATAATTTAGCAGGAGAGTCCAAAATAAGCAAGAATCTATTTGGATATAATTGAATATAGCATAATACACTAGAATATACAAGAATATACTTGAATACAGCAGAATACACTAGAATATATCAAAATGTACAATAATTAGCAGGAGAGTCCAAAATAAGCAAGAATCTATTTGGATAAAATTGAATATAGCAGAATACAGTAGAATATACAAGAATATATTTGATTATAGCAGAATACACAAGAATATATCAGAATGTACAATAATTAGCAGGACAGTACAAAATAAGCAACAATCTATTTGGATAAAATTGAATATAGCAGAATACAGTAGAATATACAAGAATATATTTGATTATAGCAGAATACACAAGAATATATCAGAATGTACAATAATTAGCAGGACAGTCCAAAATAAGCAAGAATCTATTTGGATATAATTGAATATAGCAGAATACACTAGAATATACAAGAATATATTTGTTTATAGCAGAATACACAAGAATATTCCAGAAAGTACAATACGTTGAAAGAACGTTGCTTTTCTATTAGGAAATTCTATTAGGATCGAATTTGGGTCCGTTATAATCAGAGACGATCTAGAGAAAAACTGATGAAACGTGAACCACTATCAAATGAGTTAATAGCTCTTCCTCCATTTTCTTGTCCCTTTATGAACGATTAAAATACATTCTAGTTGTACAAATGATGCTCTATACTTTCTAAGCAGCCACTGCATATTATAAGAAACTGATTGATTCAATAACCAATTTTTATTTCAAAGTTGAGGTTATGTATCATTGTTGAGGCTATGAATTAATTTTCTGTAACTAATAAAAAAGATTTAATGTAACACTGAGGGGATCCAAAAGTTGCTTTCCTATTTTGGAGGGTTGGCTTTAGCTTCTTCATGGTTCGATGATCTAGAGCAAATGGGTAGTAAAAAAGTTTGGGGGATGAAATTGTAGGTGCTTTGTGTGATAGATCTGCAGACAGTGGTATTTTATGCGTACATAGTGAAATATACTATAGAAAATGTTACAGAAATATTTTCAAGATCAACACTTTACCCCTCGCCTGCAGCATCACCTCCACAAAGTGTATATTTACGAAATGAACCTTCGATGTCTTCTACCGAAGAAAACCACCCCTTACAAGGGTAGTGTCGTTTCTCCTCTGAGCAAATAAATATCACAGTGGTCCTCCGCGTTCCCTAAAACACGCCTTTACAAGATAACGTCTCTAGTGTCTCGACAAATTTCAATGTTTTCTAATAAAAACCAACCCCCTGCCGGCGTACCTTCTCGCCCCACCGAACGAATATCAAAGTCGCCTCCCGCAACCCTTGAAACATTTCCACGTCCAACTAATAACACGCAATCAACAAACCCACGAGCTGCGTTCAACTTTTTACAAATTACGGCCGAAAATGCAGCATAAACGCGACGCGGAGGGGTGGTTAGGGGTGCACAGGGGTGGCGCGTGTCGACATTCGCGACAAGAAAGACCGCGCATCCGGCTCCGCTGGGAACGAACGCGAAATGTTTCCGGGGTAGAAAGGAAGGGGCGGTGGGTAGGAAGAGTTGGAAAAGAGAGGAAGGGTGTCGCGGGGGGTGGAAAAAGGGAGGCAACCGGCCCGCGAGCCGGCTGCCCTTTCATCGAATTAAACGCTTTGACGACGCGCCCGTGTAATTGCCAACGCAAAAGAGAGGAGGCTGAAAAATTGTGCGCGACACGACGCTGCGCTCCCTCTATCTCTGTGCGCGCGCGCGCGCAGCGCGTGTGTGTGCGTCCGCTGGCGCGGCGTTCGATGGAATATTTTATTCAAAGGCCGCCGACGAGCGAGGATTTCGCTGCGATCCAAAGACGTACCCCCATCTATTTTCTATTTGAAAAGGATCTAGAAACGCCGGACGATGGCCGTTTAATTAACGCGCAGAGAAATAATAACAGGTGCTGATTCTTGCGTGGCGATCTTTCAACCCCGTCGCAAATGCGTGCAGGGTGACCTGGCAATTTGGGAATTTTGTTGACGTAGAAATGCAGGCATAATGTTTTCCGCTGATTCAACCCTTTGAAATCGGGAATCCAGATGATTTCGTTAATGTAGCAACCCTTTCTGCTGTGTGATGGACACATAATTTTTTCCTTGCTTCAACCCCTTGAAATCGAGATTCGAGTTTGTTTTTATTAACGTGGAACAGTGATGGACACATAATTTTTCTCCTTGCTTCAACCCCTTGAAATCGGGGATCGAGTTGTTTTTGTTAACGTGGAACAGTGATGCACACATAATTTGTTTCCTTGCTTCAACCCCTTGAAATCCAGAATCGACTTGTTTTTGTTAACGTGGAACAGTGATTGTACACATAATTTTTCTCCTTGCTTCAACCCCTTGAAATTGGGGATCGAGTTTGTTGTTGTTAACGTGGAACAGTGATGCACACATAATTTTTATCCTTGCTTCAACCCCTTGAAATCCTGAATCGACTTGTTTTTGTTAACATAGAAATTCTTGCTGTGAGAGTTAATTCTGCTGAATTCAACCCCATGGATTTTCTATTTTAGTGATATGTTAATATTTAATGAAAAGTTACTGGAGCGTGCACGTGTATTTTTAACGATTGATTGTTGTCGATTTTAAATTGTGGATTTCGATGGGCAGCTTCTAGAGGGCAGAACAATTTGCGACGAAATTGATGGTTGCGTTTCAATCATCGTTGTAATCAAATTACATTCTGCCTAGGCATATCGCTGCCCATGGCCATCGGGAACAGGATTAACAAAATATTTTACAGTAATTGGGTACAGCTGAGGGAGCGAAAGAGGCAGAGAGAGGGAGAGAGAGAGAGAGGGAGAGAGAAAGTCGGATTCAAGAGTGCTTATGGCTTGGGGCAGGCTTAACCCGATCATGTGTTCAACCCCTTCACGGTGTAATTAAATGATGGGGAGTAACGAGACTCAAATTTAGACGAAGTATAATCAACGGTACAATTTGTTATTCGGATTACTTTTGATACATGCTTTCCATACAATCTTTCGCAATGTTTCGATATAAATGAAATCCTTCGTTTGCGACAAACCTTCACTTCTTTCCATCCGAGCATAAAGTATTATACGTACGTAGAAGCGTATAAATTGGCAAAAATATTGTAGCAATTAAATTTAAAAAAGCACTTTTCACAAATGCAAAATTCAAATGCACTTTGTTTCTGTTCCAAATGAAAAATCAGCATTTGTGTTCGTATTGGGGGATGAGGGTTCATTCATTTCGATTTGTCGGGATAATACTACACTTTACGAACAGAATTTTAAACACAAATATTTATGTGTAGGAGATAAACTTAATTTCTCTTTAGAGACCGATACCAATTTTTCAGATAATCTTTCAGACACTAAGAGAACTAATAATCTTTAGATACTAATACTAAGTTCTAGATACTAATTTCTCAGATAAATGGCACGAAACTCTGGGAAACAGGGGTGCGCTACAAACCGAGGATTAAGATCGTTGCTCTTGTGGAAATGAACAAATTAAACGGGAAACAAATGCGAAAACAATCGCAAGAAATCATCCTGTATTATTATTCGAAACCATCTGTATTCCTTCTCTCGTGAATCACGAATTTCAACTATTTCAAGAACGTATGTACGTTCCATAAGAATTTCATCCGCGTCTCGATCAATATTTGCCTAACCGATGTGCGCCCACCGTAGCCGGATCATGGAAACAAAGTGCGAAGATCAGTCGAATTCTATTTTTTACGATCACGGAGTCCTAGGATATTATAACCGGGGAAAAGCGAAAGAAAGTCGGCCATATTTCCCGCGATAATAGAACGATCGGCTTATCGAGAGCTCCTCGGAGCGAAGGATCATCGGTATCGTTCAGTCCCGGCCGTCCGGAGCATTAATCCTCGCGGAAAACGGTACAGGGTAATCGGGAATGGAATCTATTTCCATCTGTCACCGCGTTAATGCGGCTCGTTCCGGCGATCGCGCGGAAAAAGAAGCGGAAACCTGTTTGCCGAGGTTTCTTCAACCTCGACTCGACGAGAAGAGAGAGACCCTCTATGCATGCTCGAACCAGCGTACAACGGAACATGCGCGCGCGCGGCGGCGGCCCCCTCTGTGTGTTCCAATGAGCGAGCCGATTGCACGGGTAAACGCTCCGCGTCGTCGTCCATTAGTCACCGGACATTCGCCAGTTCCGAGGAAATTGAAAATTTTCGTGGCCCCGAACGGGACTCCGTCGAACGATACGTTTCGTTGCACGGTCTCGAGCCCGGAAAACGGGTTATTTCGTCGGGATAATTATTATTGTGCACGATATCGTTTCTCTACAGTATTTTCGCACACCACTGCGGAAAAACGGTCCGCGTCAACTCGTACGATCGACGATCGAGAATCGTTAAGATTAAACCGATTTACAGATTTTCCGATTAGACAGATTTTCTATTTCACAGTCATGGAAATTGTAAGAACTGAACCGAAGTTGTAGGAGCTGAACTGATTTCTATTTTCAAGTTTCTAGTTTCAGTAAATTCAGCCTTTCCAATTTTACAAGATTATTCGCTTTTATACGCTTTCTGGTTGGTGGAAACATAAACAATTTTCTGGAGAAAATACTGCTAGAAATTTCCAACGATTAAGCTTAACTCGAAGCTATTCTCACTCCAAAACGAAACATTTCTTAGAATATTCACCCTCTATATTTTGTGTTCGTGTTGTAGATACAAATAAATTTAATAATGTAGAAAATCAGCCATTTTTAGAGACGCTTTACAATCGTCTATTCGAATGCAAAGGGTTAAAATGAAATCAGAGTGCCAAGGGTTATTAACTCGCAATACCCTAACACCGCAAAGTAGTGTACTTGAACAAGTGTTGAGCGGCGGAAAGATAATAGGAACGTCGGCGGAACAAGCGAAATCAGATTGCGGGTAGATTACTATAATACCACCGACAATATTCCCTAACAGTAGGACTCTCCCTCGCTCTCTGTCTTTCCCTCTCTCTCTCTCTCTTCGCCTAATCCCCGAGACCGAATAAAATCCGAGCCATAAACCAGAAGCTACCTAGCGGGATCATCATCGAAAGTATCAGACCCCTAAACCCGCAGCAGCCGCGCCGGTGCAATTTGCACCTACCGGGGATCTATGCATCTCGTATACTTCCTCCGTCGAGTATTTTACCAATTTCCCGGCGGCCATATCAAGTCCAAGCGAGTTCCGAAGTCAATCGAAACTTCAACCAACGCGATCTCGTTTAATAAATCAATAAAATCGGTACAATGTTCGCAGCGCATTTTGGACACAGTCTCTGCATTCCACGTTGCACCGAACCCGAAATTTATGTTGCGAGAAATAATTGCTCCAATCTAACTTTCCTCTCTATATTGTTTTCAGAGCTTTAAAGAATTTCGAAACGTAAGAGTCTTACGGTATTAGGCTGAGGCAGAGAACTTTCAGTTTGTTTTAATCTTTCGGGCGTAATGATTTATAATTATTGCGGAGTACACATTTTCTAACCCCACTGCGAGATGCAGAAATTAGACGAAAGTGAATTTCGTTCGATTTATGATAAAATTTCAAATTTAGCTGCTTCTTTTAGCTTTTCGAAGCTCGCACAACCCCTAAAT
>CM052131.1:2158286-2182806 GCA_028454255.1 Halictus ligatus
AATAGAGCGTACAAAGTACCGCGCGTCGGCAGATTTTCAAACTTTAAAAACCATTTAAAACTATCAGGAAGTACATAAAAATATAATTGACTATACGAATATGTAGAGGAGAGTTATCTCTTGACTCAAATTTGTATCTGTCATTTTGTATCAAAGTCATTTGGTTTTAGGATGACAAAGTGTACACGAATCACCCAACAAGTATCGCAAAACTCGAGAAAAGTTTGATTTTCTTGGACAGTGATAATTTAGCAAACGTTGTACTTAGTGCTAGACCCTGAATTACGCGATGAAGGAAAATACTCTAACTCTGAACCGTTCACAGGGTGCCTCCAAGGCCGAGGGCGCCACCGACCAGGACAACGTCCCCGGAGAACTCGGACAGCGACAACAGTCCAGGTCCGAAGCTGCAGGAGGAGGACGCGGGGAACGTTCAGGACAAGAAGAAGAGCGACACGCTGCGCAGGGTGTTCTCCACCTCTGTCGGCGGCGGCAAGGGTGGCGGCAAAGGTGGCAAGGGTGGGAAAGGCGGGGGAAAGTGCGGCATTTACGTCGAGGAGTACACAACATCGGCGAACACTCCGACGGGCGGCGAGAGTCCTTACAAGAGACCGTCGTCGCAGGCTTCGAGCGTGATTCAGACGTTCCCGCCGTTGACCTACGTGAACGGGGTGCCCAGTTTGTTCTGCAGGATCGATCTGAGCAGGATACCGCAGCACGTGTCGCAGCTGTCCAGGGGGCAGGAGTTCAGGGAGCGAACGGAACTGCCGGACACCAGGCCGTCGTTGAAGCAACCGGTGGCCTTGACCGGTCAGCCGCCGAGGCCGCCGACCCCCGAAGAGGGCGAGATCGTCGACACGCCGCCTCCCCAGCAGTTGCCCCCGGACACCAGGATCCACGGCGACGTGATCGCCGACAGCGATCACAAGAATCGCGCGGTGATCAAGGGCGAACCGATCGCGGACTCGAAGACCGGCATCGGCGGCGTTGTTGTCGGTGCTGGTGGTGGTGGTGCTAGTGCGAGTGGTAGTGGTGCTAGTGGGGCGGGTAGCGCGCCCAAGAGGAAACGTAACCAGAGTTGTAGTTCTGTGACCAGTTTGAGTACTGTGTGTGCCGCGGAGTCGAAGGCCAAGGGCTCGGCCGAGCACAAGGAGAAGAAGAAGAGGAAGAGGAAACACGCCGACATCGAGCCTGCCGCTTGCAGGCCGTCCAGTCAGGTGAGCTGAGCCCCATTTTGATCGTCGTGCCAACAGCAATCACTCGGGACCGTGGATTACCACTCTGAATATTTTTACTAATTTTTACCTGTCGGTAACCATGCAGGTCGATTTGAGACCAGGCAATTTTTTTCTTCCGGTTCCTTGGGCTTGAGAAATTCTAGAAAATTCCTCGATACTCCCCTGTGTTTCTAGAACGTCATCCAATTATTTTCATTGTTTCGTATCGTCTTGATTTTCTTAATTGCGAAATTTAGAAAAGATTTAACTTGACCCGTGTCGTCGAGGACAGTCCCGAGGACAGTGAGATACACATCTGCTAAATTGTTACTGCTAAATTATTTTCGAAATGGATCAAACTATGTTTTATTATTGTAAAGAAGGGTTAATTGATTTTTTAGTAGGTAAAGGGTTAAGGAGACGCTCAAGGTACAATGAATAAATGATACGCAGAGATGAGAAGGAGGATAGCAGGAGAGGAGACTTCGTATCTGCGCGAAATACCGTTTCCCTCCTTAACGTCACGCTCGGCGGTCTCCATAAGGGCGTGTCCCGATCCCCACCATCCTCACAATCCCATGAATCCCATCCAGTACTGTGCAGGAAATTATGACGAAAGGAAGAAGTGACGAACAAAGGAAGCCTAACGAGACGTTCGAGAGCAGTGGAAGCTATTTTCTCTTCGCCCTCATTGGCCGGAGACTCAATCTTCTTTTGGAGGCGGAGCTAAGCTAGCTGCTAGCCAATGAGACCAGAAATCAAATAGTTCCCACTATTCTCAAACTGCCCGTTGGGTTTTCGTTCAATTGCGTGAACCCATTTGAAGCATTACGACCGATCGAAAATAACAATCAAAATATAATCAAAATAATAATGTTGTTGCGTTTAAGCGAAAGAATAATTGTCATCAATTTCCTGTTGTCGCATTTAATCAGAAAAATGTCAAAAGAGAAGATGTTTCATTGGTTTGTATGTTGTGGTACAAATCGTTACCGAGAAAGGGCAAATGGGTTATTAAAATTTGAATGTACACTCGACACCGCCGACCATAACAGAACTAACGTAACCGTTCCTTACACAGCAGAGCGGTATACAACCGACGAACCACGAGCGGGAGGAGAAACCTGACACGAGTCTCTTGCCGCCACCACCTCCGCCTCAACGCGTCTATTATTCCTACTTCAACCTTCAGAATGAAGTCATGGAGGATCAGGATAGGTGGTGAGTATTGTCTTCTTCCGTCCAAACCGTGGTTCGCTATCTATTCCTATTTCCTCATTACCCACACCGAGTTTATAAAACAACATCTTCCACCATTTTCACTCGACAATCACTGGACTGCGAGTCAGAATTGATTGCGATACAGAAACTAAATTTATTCTACTTATTTTAACTATTTCATTGTGCTGAAACTACAAACCACTTGAATCTTTTAATTCTAATTTAATTTTAATTTTAATTTTCGATAACAAATTTTTCGAGTGACCATTTTCGAATCGGAGGAAGTCAGGGGCCCGAACCACGGGAAACCTTCGACGCTGAAGAGGCGTAGAGGATTATTAATGAATGTTAACGTTCAACAGGGACCAGAACCAGTACCTGATGGAAGCGAAACGGCTGAAGCACAGCGCCGACAAGGAGTGCGAGCTGACGGCGCAGGGGATGCTCTACCTGGAAGCAGTTCTCTGTTTCCTGCTGACTGGGAACGCGATGGAGTCGGATCCCCTCACCGAGAGGGCGTCGTTCACCATGTACAAGGATACTCTGAGCCTCATCAAGTGAGTAGATCTCCAATTAACCGAGCTCCCCAAAAGTTCCCCTCTAATTAGACCGATCTCTGATTTCGCTACGTGTCCTCTCCTCTCGTCCAGGTACATCTCGTCGAAGTTCAAGAGTCAGCAGAACAACTCGCCCGAGAGCAGTATACACAATAAGCTGGCCATTCTGAGGTGAGTGCTATAGCCGGCCGGGGCTCCTCTGTCCGACGATTCACGCTCTTTACTAACTTTCGGCGTGTTCTTGCAGCCTCTTTTGCCAGTCCCTCATATACTTGAAACTGTTCCATATGCATAAACCGGAGGTCAAACAAACACAAAAACTTCTGACGGAGTACCATCAGAAGGTAAGATCCTCCGTCACCAGGGTAAGGCTCTTCAGTGAATGTCCTTTCTATGGTTCTTTTCAGTCGATTGCGTTCGACAGAGGGGACTTATCGCGCGGTTTCGCTTTCTCCTTTTCAGCAAGCAGCTCAGGCGACACCCGTGCAACCGGAGGGCCAAGGGACACCGTCCCTGTCGCCGACACCTTCGCCAGCTGGCTCCGTAGGGTCCGTTGGCAGCCAAAGCTCTGGCTACAGCAGCGGCGAATTGGCGAATCGAGGAGCAGCGCCGTACGTGAGCGTCCCCTTCGGCGTCTACAACGCCATGGCCAAGCAAAACTATCAGTTCAACTTAATGTTGAACGGCCATGAGCTGTGGGACCAGGCGCACGCTCTGGTGACGGATAAGCATAGAGGTGAGTTGACCTTTTAATTATTTTCTCTGCTAGTTAGGTTTCATATTCATGCAGGGGGTTGATAAACAGAAGTAGCAATTCAGAGAAATCTTTATAGAATTTCTTTCTATCTTTATAGAAGTTTTTCTATATTCTCGAGGGCCTAAAATTAAGCTGGGAGATCATGTTGGGTTCATGTTGGTTCAGAGGAAAGTTCTAATTCATTTTACAAGAATTCAGAAACCCCCACAAAATGGTTTACAAGCTGGACGACCTGATATACCTAACCTTCTGTTTCTCTTCGATTTTCCCAGACTTCTTCATCGAGCTGGACGAGAAGCTAGGACCCCTGACCCTGAAGAGTTCTCTGCGAGACCTGGTGCGCTACGTCCAGGCCGGCATAAAGAAGCTTCGTGATCTCTGACCACAGTGGCACAGCCCCCGACCGCCCACCCCCAACTACATAACTTCTCTGCCGCAGAACATGGCGACGTACCCAACGATGTTCACGTAAAACCGATCGCGAAAGGGAAAACAGAACAGTGTCATCGCGGGGCTTTAAGACGCTGCGCGAGTTACCAGAGAGATTGGTGTGCTAGAGAAAAGAAAATTCCTCCGGTGGAGAGAGAGAAGAGCAAGAAGAACCATAAAGAAAGAAAGAAAAAATCAGAAGAAGAAAAAGTCGAGCTTCATCGTCCTCGGCAGACAAGGGCTGTTGGGGTGAGGACAGGGGATTCGGTGGTCACGGGGTAGAGTATTCGGTCGCGAAGAGGATCGTTGAGAGACCCTCTCTCTATCCAGCAACTTTACTGAACGCAGCGGAGCTCATCGTCGTGCTCTTCGAGTAGTATTCAACCGACCGAACAACTCCCGGGAAAGTTCTTTCGGAGAACTTGAAGAAGAACTTGAAGAAATACTTCCTGCGTCGCGTTATTTTTCCAAGAAGATGAGACGACCCGGTCGACGACCTTGAGGAGCAACGAACGCGAAGACACGAAGAGGACGATTAACAAGAGCGTGTTCGACCGGGGAACAAAATTGTTTTCTCATGTTTCTCTATTTACAAATCACCAACGGATCGAAGAAGAGCGGTGTCGACGATGTGAGTATATCACGGAGAGTGGATGAAAGAAGAGGAAGAGGAAAAAGAAGAGGAAGAAGAAGAAGAGGAAGAGGAAGAAAAAGAAGAGGATGAAGAAGAAGAAGTGCCACAGAAGCGCCCGTGTGTTCTCGCTTCACGGTGCGCCGCAGCCGACGTTACCTGAAGCATGAGTCTCGTCTCGGCGATTCGAGTGCGACGAATACACAATGGATATATAAATATATACATAATATGCATATAGTTTATTACCTATATAAATATATAAATAATTATAAATATATAAATATATATATATATATTTAATAACGAAGAGAGAACCAACGCGTTGTTTCGTTTTTAGCTAAAAACAAACATATTGAGCATTAAGTGCGTGAGCAAGAAAAAAAAATAGAAAGAATGGGGTGGGGGAGAGAAAATTGAGAGGGAGGAAAGAAGATTAAGAGAAATGGAGAGACGCGCTAGGCGCGCGAGCAACAAGATCAACCCGTCGATCACGATCGACGACACTATTAACAAAATATTATATAAATATATATATATATATAAATATATGAATATATTCACCGAGTGTCCAATGATGGACGCTAGGCTCTTTTGTAGATAGGTTACGGAATAAAAACGGGGGGAGGGGGGCCGGGAGGAGGAGTAGGGGGCAAAAAAGAAAAAAACGGTTACGTTTTTTTAGATTAGACAGACTACGCAACAAGGATGAAGCAGATATGATGAAGGGCACGAGGAACGGTGTAGACAGAGGGGAGAAATACACCCAATACATATTATTTACATTACTTAGCGTTTAAACAAGGGGAAATAAAGTAGAGGTTATAGCGACGAGATGCACGAAATAAGAAAATAAAAAAGAATATTCAGAAAATTATAACGTATAGCGCATTACCACACACATACACACACACACACACACAGTACAGACGAAAAGGACACACGAGTATACATACACACAGACACACAGTGAACACGAGTTTAATACGTATCGCGATTAAAGTAAGAGGAGAGGGATGAACGGCAAGCAAGAGGCAAAGAGAGAAAGCGACGACAGACATACTAACCCTGGCAGATATTGTTTCATCAAATCAATGAAATGTTTACGTAATTATTTATATTTACAATGCGAGTGATATTCCGTTAACACTGAACGCATCACAGGCGAATGGACGGCTTTTTCGTTTGACAATTACTGGAACTAGAAAAATCCATGCAGAGAAAGTTGGGAAATAAATTTCCCCATTAAAACATCTGTTATAATAAAAAATGCCGAAAATCTGATTAATTTCAATGTTGTTATTTTCACGAGGCAACATTTATCAGTTAGTTTTAGGGGTTGGTTCGTTTGGTGTTAACGGTACAGCCAAATGCGAAGCAACGAGCAAAATGTTAAAATCTGCTTGCCTGCATTATTTTAAAGAGTGGACACTCTTAGCTTTTTCCAAATAAACATTTTTCTATTCTGTTATAAACATGATTCAGAAGCTAAAGTTGCCTTCTTTTCGAAATGGCACAAATTCGAACGACTCTATTTTTGATTTAAAACGCAATAAAATGGTGTGAAACAATCGCAGATCACCCTTAAAGGGGTTATTGTAAAGGAGAGACTTCCTTTATAAGGTCATATTGAAAGGGATGCGATGAAAAGCGCCGCAGAATTCTTCGAATTTGTGTAAATTTTGAACGAAGGAAAATCAACTTGAAATCAACGTCAACGTGAAAAAGTGAAAGATTGTATTTAACCCTTTGCACTCAATTGGCGTCGTTGTGGTGACAGTCACCTAACGGTAACAGCAGCAATACTATTTTTATTTGCAATAGAACAAAGCAAACCGATAAAAAGAGAATCAAAGTAAATCAATTCACAAACTCCTCCAATGTTTTCAGAATACAATTCCTTCATCATAAAGTGATCTATCGTTGTCTATTGAGATCACTGATGGCATCGCAACATGTTGGGAGTGCTAAGGGTTAAATATACGTTCAAATTCATTATTAAATTAATTGTTAATCGCATTTGTGAGTTTTAAACTGCGGACTTTCTGTAATCATGATCGAAATATGGAGGTGAAACATAAAATGAATTGAAAAGCATTGATATATCGTTGAAACATACGATGAATCGAAAAGCATTGATGTATCATTATGAACGTACAAAAGTTGTTAAACGATAAAACAAATTTTGATTGTACTTTCTGCCAGGGGTGGTATACGACACACGAGAAGGAGAAGCAAGACGAGAAACGGAGGCAAATAACAATTAAATACCTAAAGGACCGTGCGCCCTCCTCGGGGAGGTTCGCGATCGCTAAATCGACGAAAACAAAGATAGAAGCGTAAACGGATAAGCGAGTTGCTCATGTGTATATTTTTGTAAATAGGTATTTGCGAGTGCCGCCGCCTTGAGGGCGGCCCGACGTCGCGACGCCGCGCGTCTGGCCGGCCCGCCCCAATTTTTGCTACCACAAATCTTATCGAGAATCAGGAAATTTCTGGTAAAAAAGCGTAAGAAGAATAAAAAAAAAAGAATATTTAAGTAATAAAGAGACGAAGAAGGATAAAAAAAAAAGTAACACGGTACAGTTTAACGACGTTTCACACACGAAGAGACACTTTTACCGTCTTGTATAATGGTTCTTTTTACTTTCGACGATGCGCGCGTAGAACGAAAATCAACAACAAAAATGAGAAAACGAGAAACGAGAAAATAGAAATGAGGAACACAGAAGGAAAAAGGTTCGGTTTGCGTTCTTTCTCTCTTTTTCCGTGTACGTATACCGTTGCGTTTTTTGACTTTCGTTTTGACGATTTTCTCTCGATATTCTTTTCGTTCGCTCGTCCATATTCTTCAGCTTCCTTTTTGCGTTGCATGCTTTTCCGTTCTCGCGGCCTTTCTCGTTACTTTCGCCGACGAATGGTGAAACGCGAGAGAATGATTATGCGGGCTCGGCTGATCGAGAACGCTCATGAGGTTCTCAAGGAGTGATGAGATTAACGTATACGATCATTTTCCGACAGTGGAGTTGGTGAGAACGGGGGAGAGAGAGAGAGAGAGTGAGAGAGAGAGAGAGAAAGAGAGGGTGGGGAGAGTGTTGGAGAAGCGGCTCGAAATTGTTGAAACGTGGTTGGGATATTGTTCTTGTTGTAATACGAACATTGGAATTTGTTAGAGCGGAGTTTTCCGAAGAAGGAACCTAAGTTGCAACATTCCAACGCTAGATTTACCGGACGTAAAGTTTTTAATTTTGCAATTGTTGGGATTACAAAGATGCATTTATAGGAAATTTATTGAACACGTTCATTTCTTGGAACATGTATTACAAGACGCTAAAAATCTGACTAAATATATTCTTGTTACTTTTATAAAATAATGCGAAACAGCCGCTTTTAGTGCTCCATAAGCCTAGTGTTAAGACAATGGCCGCTTGAACACGTTAACGTCTTTAGAGAATAATTTTGTGAGAATGTACAGTGATTACGATCGACTGTTTGTGCTTTTAGGTTCCTTCTTTTGAAACGCAAAGTTTCTGAACATTTTATCTGTGCATTCGAGAGTATATTTGTATATTGAAATTCCATGTAGCCTGTTTTTCGTTTCTTTTTAGAAGAGGATGCTTCAGATACACTGATAGTTAGAATCGTTGTTGCCAAACCTAAATCATCGTTTGTATCAAATTATTGCGGTACGGTGAACAGCAAGAATGACCGATCGCGCGATGAATTATGTTCTCTCTTTTTAAAAAAACAGGATACTTTCTTTTGGACGAATATGTAGAGAGTAATCGAAAGGAAAATTTATTTGCTTTGTCAAAGGCTACATTACACTTCAGAGAATATAAAAAACTTGTTTTCGCGATTTTATAAATATTTTATTATAGTGAGCTATCACTAGTCCCTTTCACTAGGGTGTTGAATTACGGAGAATCTGTGTTTCGTTACAAATCCAGAATACGTGGCATCGATATTATTATTTTTTTTTTTTTTTGAATGATTAAATTGTTTTAAATTAATGCATGATGAACAGCGACCAAATTCACGTCGCGAAATTTTTATTCTAATCAACAACCACGATCAGAGTTGTTTATAAAAGCATGATTCTAGGACCATAGTCTGTACCGAAAGACGCTTTGCTTCAGAGAAACTGTGCGTTGACCACAATCGGAGCCGATTTCCGCACTTTCCCCGCGTGATCGCCAAGAGAATGATTAGTATCGCCGAGAAAATCGTTTACTATCGCCGGGCCGGTTGGACGAGACCCCGTGGGCCCATAGAGTTACTCTAATCGCGGTCCAATGGTTCACGGGATACAATTTTCTACCTCGTGTGCGAACGCAAACACACGCGCAGACACACGCGCATACACACGCGTGCTGAAAGTGGCTGAACGAGGATTTCAAGTGAGAGAGAGAGAGAGAGAAAGAGAGAAAATAAGAATAAAAAAAGAATACTATAAAAGCTCGAAAGAATGAAGAAGAAGAAACAGAGAAAAGTCTATTAAGAAAAGAAAGTTTTGATATTTTCGAGACACATATTTATAGAGGATACGTATAAATATCAGGCCCCGGGTCTCGTCCGCCGTGGCCCCGGCGATTATGGTTGTCACCCACGACCCTGTAACGGGAAAGCAACCGACACACGTCGGGAATGCTTTTGTGCGCGCGATCAGCTGTTACCGATTCGACAACCGTGTGTACGTTTCAATGAATTTCGGCATTTTGGTTAATTTTGCCTGTTCGTCTCTCCTTCGTTCAGTCGTTGCAGACTAATTTTGTCGCGAGCGAGTTCCTAGCTTGACCTCCAAAGATGATATAATGGGTGCTGCGGTTACTATTGCCACGCGTAAGGGACAGAAGCGATTCGGATCTCTTGTCCTTGATTATTCCCCCCCTTTCGTATCCTCTCCTGGATCGGTTTTCGACATTTTCTCTCCTTTACCGTTCTCTCTCTTCCCCCCTCCGTTATTTCGTTTTCTTTCAATAAATTTTATTGTCACGCGTATTATTCAATTATATTGTCACTATTATCGCTATCTCTATAATTAATTTTATTATTACCATTCTTATTATTATTACTATTACTATTATTATATTATTATTATATTATTATTATTATTATTATTGAGTTATTGGTACTATGATCGTTACTAGTTTTCTTCTTTCCGGTATATTTATATGCGAGTGAATGGGGGTTTGTGAGAGACACGAGAGAATGGAGCACCGTGTGTCTTTTTATTGGACGGGGGTGAGAATGCGAAAGAGAGAGAGAGAGAGAGAGAGCGAGAAAGAAATTACGGTTTCACGAAGCAATGCACGTCGCAACGACAAAAAATTGTATATTGTACCTAAACGCAGCAGCAGCAGCAGCAGCAGAAAACGATATGTTCTTTTTTTTTTTGTTTCCTTTTACGTTTTATCTCTCGAGTTCCGAGTTTCGTTCTATGGTTCCGTCGACGGCTTCTGTCGAGCGTATATATTATATATATTATATATATATTATATACATATACATATTGTATTATAATAATCCTCGAAGGTTTCGTTTCTTCATCGTTCTTCTGTTCCCCCATCTTTTCTTTTCTTCGCGCGCGCACACACACACACACACACGTACACAGAAGACGAATGTGTTTTCCTACAATTTTTAGTTTTTCTTTTTCTTTTTTCTTTTCCTTTTTTTTTTTGTTTGTTTGTTTGCCCGCTAACGCCGACGTAATTTGTAATATATTTCTTATACATATATACATACAGAGGACGAATAGGAAATGAGTAACACACCACGGACAACACTTACGAGTATACATAGGACATGCAATCATAATTATATTATTATATTAATAGTATTATATAATAATTATTTTACTATACTCTCGTATACGGACACAGACTGCGTGCCACCCGATTATTCCGGTCTGTCGCGTTGCCGTGATTCGAGGAGAACTCTTGTGGCCCCTTCTCGGAGAGACGTGTGCCAACTGTTATTGTTTCGAGGGTTGCTGGGACGCGCTGTCTGTCGCGAATTACCTCAAAATCGCCCGTGAACGCAAAAACACACAGCCAAGGGGCACAGAGGGCTCCTTCCGAGCCGGCGATTCACACTCGGCGCGCTAATCGTTACGGTTCCTCGCGGCTTTCGACCGTGGCGGTGTGCCCAAAATTAATTATCAACCCTTATCTCGGCTGTGCATAGTACACTGTCGGTCCTACCGAGTTGATCCCGTCGATCCGCCATATTCGTTGGATCGCAA
This sequence comes from Halictus ligatus, assembly GCA_028454255.1. Taxonomy (NCBI): domain Eukaryota; kingdom Metazoa; phylum Arthropoda; class Insecta; order Hymenoptera; family Halictidae; genus Halictus; species Halictus ligatus. The sequence continues at coordinate 2,169,346 of CM052131.1, forward strand.
AGGCGGGGGAAAACGTGAACGCGTTCGATTTTATTGAATTTATTCGAATTCGAGCATAAAAGCACGAATATTAACAACGTTCAAGCAATTTTATCAGCGCAAACTGCACAGTTCGCTCTATTCATATCTTTCTAGATTTTCCGCGTCCAAAATGTAGTACAAAATTCACTGTGTAATTGCTCGTGCAACGTAAATTGGAGTATTTCAACTTAAATTTAAATTCGAGTATCTTTTCGAAGAGATTGAAACATTTTATTCGACAGCTACGAAATTCGATTCTACCGGAACAACTACGCAATTACTCGTGCTGTGAAAACCAATTATATCGAATATCAACGGTTATCAATTTTACAACGGTTCGGTTCAATAATAACGATCAACGTAATTCCGTAAAACTGCACAGTTTGCTCTATTCATATCTTTCTAGATTTTCTGCGTCCAAAATGTAGTACAAAATTCACTGTGTAATTGCTCGTGCAACGTAAATTGGAGTATTTCAACTTAAATTTAAATTCGAGTGTCTAGAAATCTTTTCGAAGCGATTGAAACATTTTATTCGACAGCTACGAAATTCGATTCTACCGGAACAACTACGCAATTACTCGCGCTGTGAAAACCAATTATATCGAATATCAACGGTTATCAATTTTACAACGGTTCGGTTCAATAACAACGATCAACGTAATTCCGTGGAACATCGGTTTTTACAATTTCTCGCTACCGGATTGCGGGTTTTATTCGTAACGAAAACGCCGACCACAATGAAAACGTTACGGGCACGCGAAATTGACACTTTTCCCCGTTCAGTGAAACGATTGAAATCACGAACGATCGATTCGGGCCATTTTTATTCCGCACAACAACACCGACAACGTCGTACGAACGCCTAACAGGTCTCGTTCGGACGTGCGAAATCAGGCGCGCGAACTATGCAGAAGCCACGCGCTTCAAAGCCGACGATCGAGTATCGAAGACCGCAATGATTGGCGTGCTGACGATCAGCGACGCAACGAGCAATTTAATTAGTTACTTGCGTGGGCGCCGATCGGCGCGCGAGGGGGTGGACTCTGCGCACGATTCGAAGGGTAGCTTCAGCTCGACCGAAGTGAAAGCAAGCGAGGACAACAAGCGAAAAAAGAGACAAAGGGTTCTCTCTCGGTCTCCCTTTATTTTTTTCTTGTTTTTTTTCCTAAAGGCCCTACCCTCCACTCGTCAGGGTCCCGAATTCTTTTTTTCGGTCGCGAAATCGCGCGCGCCGATCCGCCGCACGCCTGACACAGAGATCATCTCAAAGAGACGGCCAGACAGACGAGCAAACGAAACGAGCAAACAGATTCGCTGGACTGAAAGGGTGGATGCGAGTGAGAAAGAGAGAAAGAGAGAGAGAGAGAGGGAGAGAGAGAGCGTGACTGTGTTTAATACGCTCACGACGGCGCCTTGTTCCGTGGATTTTTGCGATTTTTTGGTGGAAAGTCTATTTATTACGAAAGATAAATCGTTGATGCGTGTTTCGAGGTTTGTAATCGGACTCTGCGATATTTTGCGAAATCATGTAAAATTGGTTTGCGAGTTTGTTGGATGAAACACTTGCTCTGTTTGTATACGAAAATATAATCATTGTTTTAGACTTAATCGATCGAGTGGTTTGGCCTGCTTTCTTTTTTGTTTATATCGTCGATATTCGTTCCGAAAGGACATGTCTCCTCGAAACGACGAAAATCGTGTCTAGAATGAACATTGATGACACTATTGTTCGTTTAACATTCGTATGTGTTTCTCAGGGCGAAAATATCCACCCATATTGGGTATTGCGGAATATTGAATTTATTCGCGTAAATATTAAATTTGTTTCATAATAAATGCAGTACTCCATTCAAGCATCAAGATGGAATTTTGCGAATTGAAGAGCATCGATTTGCAAACGTACGACAGTCTGACGTGTAGACTTTTTCTATATTTTATATACAAAGTGGGCAGACTCTCGGAATCCATCTTGCGACGACATATTTTTATATTTTTCCAATTGCCTGTATTTCCGTTTCGAGATATAACAAAGCGCGGATTGCAAAAAGATTTCCAGACATTATGTACGTTGGTATCACCACGTTCTTCGTCTTCTAGAAACGACAACACCAAACCACAAGTTGTTTTCCGCGGGTTGAAAATGTGGAAAACAACCGAATAGTATGTTTGAGGGAATGATCGATTGAAAACCAGCCGACGTGAGCGTACAACGAGAGAATGACCGGGAGAAACGAGATCGAGTGGAGGCGGAGAGCAATAAAGAGCGCGTAGAATGGCAACCGCACCAAGGAGAGACCAAACTCGCTTAACGAAAGATAATTACTTACCTGCTTTTTATTTATTTTAATTATTAACGTTAATTATTAGTTATCGTATTTATTGGCGCGGAACGCTGGGTAGAGATTCGCCGGCGACTGATGTGTTTCGAACGACCCTCGGCCGAACGCTTGAAACGCGAGGAAAACGAGAATTTTCGAGCATTTTCATTGTTGCTTAGATCGAGTTCCCTTAGATCGTGATAGCAAGTTGCAATCGATCGTGATGGCAATCGATCGTCGAAAAATAAAAACGGTGTCCGAAATGCTCTCGACGCTCGCTCGCAGTTTTCCCTTTTTCCAATCGGAAATTGCTATCGCGTACCTAGAAGTTTAGGTGGGCATCCAAAGAAATTGTTGAGAGAGAGAGAGACACGGATAAAATTGTGTTTTAGAATTTTACGAATTCGAGCGGCGAAGTACTGCTTGTAGTTGTGCGAGGAGGGATCGAAAAACTCGGTGCAGAGATCAAATTAATTGAACAATTAATTTGGCTTGAAACCTAGAGATGCTACCAAGAGATTTCATCAACTTCAGAAGCAACTTGAAAATATTATTTTTATTCTGGACTCTGTTGTAGCAGTTTTCGTTGAAAATGCTCAATGTTCGTGACAGGTCCAAATGTCCCCCAAACAGCTGAAAGCTGTCGAGGGTCCATCTTCTCGTGACCTTGGCTCCTGAAGAGCTAGCAGAAGACCCTCTGATTAGGTTATCCCCTATCAAGTTCAATTCCTTCGATGCCTCGTGACACGACTCACAGCGAGAGAATTCCAATTCTGTAACTCAACATCTGTAGTTCCTGTTCTACAGTGAAAAATGCATTGATTCGATTAACTTCGAAACGTTCAAAATTAGGGAAAGAGGATAGAAATGTTTAAAAAAACACTCGGGGAATTTTCTCACACAATTCCACATTGTGCCTCGTTCTAGATAACGGTCAATTTACAATCGAGTGATCTCCGGTTGCATGGTTCTTCTTTGTACAGTCTTCGACGATTCTTGCGTTTCCAAAATGGCGGCGTCCGTGTTCCGTTCAGTCGTTCCTGATGGTCTCTGCCCTGTGCTTTTTTTTTTAAACGTATTTTATAGTAATCTCAGCTTAAGAACGAGAGTGAGTGAGAGACGATCCCTTCGATGGTAGTGAAACGAGAGAGAGAAAGAAAAGGGGTTGAGATAGAATGAGAGAGAGAAAGAGAGAGAGAGAGAGAGAGGAGAGAATCGCGGTGCAGAGAAAGGAGAGAGATAGAGAGAGAGCGAGAGATTTTTGCGCAGCTGACGAACGGTTTGTAAATTGCGTAGACGAAAGAAAAAGAAAATAGTTAAATACTGTCGGCTGAAAAAAATGTGGAGGCGGTTTCACTATGTCGTATACCCTACGTCTTTTGTTTGTTTTGCGCCTTAGGCTTGCATTATTATTAATCTGATTATTATTATTATTATTATTATTATTAATTATCACCATCATCGTCATTATCATTATATTCTTATTAATTTTATTATTAATTTTATTATTATTATTATTATTATTATTACTATTATTGTGTATATGGTATAAATTGTAAAAAGGAACGTATTTACTATAACATATTCAGTTTTACGGGGATTCTCACAAAGATCCTTCGAATGAACAAATTGTTTAAACTAAAGTGAAGGAATAAATAAAATATTGACCAATTACAAGACAGTCTTCAATCAACCCCCGGCGAAATCCCATTCACGCATATACACACGGCTGCTATTCTTTTATGTAAATCGTGTATTTTTAAATAAAAATCGATCAGAGATCCTCTACTGTACATAAAAAGTAGCTCCAAGTGAAATAAAAAAGGATATTAATCAACCCTCTCGAGTTGTTCACTGTCATTCCACCGAATCACCCAGTTGCCCAACAATCACAACAATTAAACAAGATCGAAACGATTCTTCCAATAATTAGCAGACTGTGAATCTTTACGTAGAACACCTGAATGTCCTATCTATATTGTTCCATAATACAATTTTTCAGGTCATAATTGTATTATCAAGTGGTTCACCAAGTGGTATTTTTCAGTTCCAAGCGGAAAGACGAGTCCAACGACTATAATGACCATACCCTTTCAATCATTCAATCTCGAGATACTTGTGTCCGAAAGCTAACACAATTGATTTTTTCAAACACGAATTTTTGGAAATCGAATGATCAGAATGGTACGTTCATTATACTCGTTCGACTCGTCTTTTCGCGCTCTACAAGACCGTCTAAAAAAGAATAGAGTATACCACTACAAAATGTATCGATGCCCTTGAAATCTCCTAAGTAGACCTTTTGCGACTGGATTCGAGATCATTGGAAATCGTATTTTTGCTTGGGCGTGCTTGTAGAGCACGAAAATACGAATCCAACGAGTATAATAACCGTACCATTGTGATCAGTCAATCTCGAGATAATTGTGTCTGAAAGCTAACACAATTGATTCTTTCAAACACGAATATTTGGAAATCGAATGATCAGAATGGTACGTTCATTATACTCGTTGAACTCGTCTTTTCGCGCTCTACAAGACCATCTAAAAAAGAATAGAGTATACCATTAAAAGATGTATCGATGACCTTGAAATCTCCTAAGTAGAGCTTTTGCGACTGGATTCGAGATCATTAGAAATCGTATTTTTGTTTGGGTGTGCTTGTAGAGCACGAAAATACGAATCCAACGAGTATAATAACCGTACCATTGTGATCAATCAATCTCGAGATAATTGTGTCCGAAAGCTAACACAATTGATTCTTTCAAACACGAATATTTGGAAATCGAATGATCAGAATGGTACGTTCATTATACTCGTTGAACTTGTCTTTTCGCGCTCTACAAGACCGTCTAAAAAAGAATATAGTATACCCTTAAAAAATGTATCGATGACCTTGAAATCTCCTAAAATAACGACCCCGGGAGTCCAGAGATTCGAAAAGAAGATCCAAAAACGTCACAACAAATCTCTTCAAGGACACCTGTTCAACACAAACAAGCAACCATAACCGGCTCCCTCCTACTGTCTTCTCCAACCCTCCTTTTCCACCTCGACGCTCCAATCTCCGCCAGAAACGCCAGCAGACCGCTCCCAAGTCCAAAAAGGAGGATATAAAACGCAAAATCGAGGCCCTTCAGCTTCATCACTTCGTACCTCCTCTTCCTGTCGTCCGCCTTCTTCATCCACTTCCTCAGGTAAGCGTCCACCGACTTCTCCCACCAGAAGGTGATCAATCCTCCGTCGGACAGGTGGACCAACAGATCGCTGAGCCGATCCTTCATCGGCCAATCCGGCCTAACGACGAACGCGGTGAACAGGGTCTGTATCCGGTGCTTCGACAGGTACAGGTTCTTCTCGAAGGCGATCCTGAGCAACTCTGTTCTATCGGCGACGCAGGCCGCGTTCGCGCGAACCTTCACCTCCTCGCTGCAGTCCCAATGGTTCACGGTGGTCGTTCTCGCGAACAGCGTGTCGTCGAAGATCGCATTTTTGTACATGTGATAAGTATAGATGGAGTACTGGGACTCGATCAACTCTTCGGTGGAGTCGACGGTCAGTCTGGGACTGGGCGAGGTTAGCAGCGAGGACAGGTTGCTCTGGAAGGTCGAGGAGGTCAGCATGAACAGCAGGAACACCGTCACCAGATAGATCCTGAAGGCGCTTCTCTCGGGGAACCTGATCATCGAGATGGTCAGCGAGATTCTGACCACCTCCAAGGTTGCGTCGACGATACCTCGACGAAGGAAGACTCCCAGGAACACCACGGTGCCTAAGCATACTACGGCGATTCCTAGAACGAAATTAGGATTCATGAACTTGAGGATCTTATTGTAGGTTGTCTCGTCTTCGGGGTATCTGGTCAGGATGCTTATCCCCGAGTTCTGGACCGGGTAAGTTGTCGTGGTGTTGGGCTTGTTGAAGATGTACTGGCTGTTCAAGAGCAGATCGTAGACCCCAGTCGACACCAGCGGCAGGAACTCGTTGTAGCGAGTGCTGTTCAGGACCTCGGTTAGGTGTACAGTCGCGTTCAGCTTCTGCCAGATTGTCCTGGCCAGCCAGCCGTCCAGGCCGCTCAGTTTCGCGAGACCTTTCACTTCAGGGTCGATCCGCAGGCTCGGGGGACTGTCCAGGGCTATTGCTCTGATCCTGTGGCCACCCAGTGTTCTCGTTTTCGGAAAACTCAGGCTGTCGCAGTTCAATCGACCTGGGGACGTTGGAATCATTTAATAGTCATTGAGAATGTTGCTTGAAGAGTGTTTCACAAGCACCGTTGATCATCCGAGAATCGAATGAGAAACTTATTCTCTAGCTTCCACAAAAATGTACAGATTTTGCAGGCACAGGAGTGAATTCAACATTTAATTTTCTCATTCGATTCTTAGATGATAAACGTGTGCTTGCGAAATGCGTTGTACAGTGAATTCTCGATATATGTCAGCAACGCGGGTCTCGCAAGCGTCGTGTATTGCCGAGGACAGTGATGAGCAACTCGCGGACTGCGGTGGGCCAAAAGTGGAAATTTATTACTATGCTTATTAAATACTTTGTTGCGTCGCCATTTCGAATTTCGGTCTGTCTATTCGCTACGGTCTCTTGATGTCTCTTTATTTAATTTAATTTAATTTAATTTAATCATTGCACCACGACTTAACCGCCGAACTTTAGTGTTAAACAGAGTATCGCCATATTGGCTTTCCATATCTTTCAAAAATTCGTTAAACTCACTATGGTTTAAAGAGATCTAATAAAATTTACAATTTTAATAATAGGTAGGACTAGATTAGACATTTTTAGAACTTTTGCAGCCAAATTTTCTTGGTGTAAAATACAATGCGAAATAAATATTTCACGGCCTGTGATATCTTTAATATCTTTTAATAATAATCCTGGTAAACCGACATTCATACTCGACATGGCTCGAGCTCCATCTGTACTTATTGCAACAATGTTTTCCATTGGGATATTTAATACATTCGGAACAGTTTTTATTTCTCTGTGTATACCATCTACGGCAGTAGTTCTTACAATAAAACTAAAGATGCTGTTGGAATATATGTAAATATTATATTCTCGATCTATGCGCCATCTAGGAGTACGGATGTGAATGTACAGTGACTCCCAAAAATATTCGGACACTAGCTATAACTAACTTTACGACTTGATAATTCCTTTGTTAATATAGCAATCGTCCTGGGAATTGTTTCTAGCAATAAAAGATCTATTAATGTTGATAAACATAAATAATTTATTTGAAAAATATACATAAATTCCATAATAAAAATTAGTAAAAGAAATAATGTACCATTTTTGACTCACAAAAATATTCGGACAATATTAATTTTTCAATTTAGATAATGTAATTTAGGGTTACAAAATTTGTTTAATACTTGTTGCTGTTTAATATTTGTATATTTTTCAAATAAATTTTATATGTTTATCATCCTTAATAAATGTTTTATTGCTAGAAACAATTTCCAGGGCGATTGCTTTATCAACAAACGAATTATTAAATCATAAAAGTTAGTTATACCTAGTGTCCGAATATTTATGGGAGTCACTGTAAAAGGATGGAAGAGTCATTTCCTTCTGTTCGAATGTAAGGGAAGTAATATTATTAAGTTTGTTCATTCTTGTCTAAATATATACATAAGTTACCAAAAAGTTAACAAGCATTACTAATCAATAAGATCCCAAATTATCCCAACAGATGCAAATTCTTCCGTTACATTGAAATTGGAATCGGTTCCTCTTAAAAATACAGCAAGTTATACCCCGCGGTAGTGGGGATAATTCCGCGACATTTATCATCCAGGTCTTCGTGACATATATAGAGAGAGATCACTGTATTTCTTTGGAAAATCGGGAGAACGATAGTGCAGTTAAGTTTTAAATATTGTTACGAACCTGGGTCCAACTTCTGCGACAACAGGGTCCACCGGTTCTCGTGATGATTCTCGGGATTGTCGTTTTCAGTGACTCGTTGCCACGATTTCGGTGCCCAAGAGGTGAAAGGGTTGAAGGTGTACATTCTATAATTATTACTTCGATTGTCAACGCACGCGAACGTCGACGACAGCAGTTCTTCCTCCCACATGATCTTCAGAAATCGATGAGCATTTTTGCAGCTGGCTTGTGTCGTCCGATCGTCCATGATTATGTACAGAGCAGAAGGGTTCCATAAACTTGTACCCCTTAGTGTTGTAATCGTGTTCTTTAAATGATACGTGGAGGGTACGGTGATCAAAAACGTGTGCAGATTTTGATCCAAGTTTGTTCCACGGGCGAATTGTTTTACGTCGTTGATGTTGATTACGGAGACCGATTTCAGGGACTCTTGCGGCCATTTTATGACAGTGTTCGGACTCGTTAATACGCTGACAGTGTTTTGGTGCGATGTCTCGCAATTGCTCAACACTGTTGTCTGTGAACAGAAGGCACAGTCAGTGAAAGTATTTGTGCGACAATTTTTTAAGAAAACTAATTGTAAGTAGACTTTACCAACACCTCCGTGAGAGCTCCAAATTGATCGAACTCAATTTTTAACCTCGACTGAGCCAACAGAGCATGAGCATATATTATCAATGTTAGAAGGTTATTCTTACTGTTCATTGTTGCTGACAAATTCCATGATGTTTTCGTATGCAGTTTTTGAACAAGACTGGCAGGAGACTGACAGACTGCTATATCACAATTTATTTGTATCGGCTTACTTCAACATTTACCAAGCAATTTTCTGTGTCCAATCATACACATCTTCCTTTCTTGATTATAGACTTCTAAATCCCACAGGGCTTTCTGCGTATTATGCAGTAACAAAATCCAAATTATTTCGTAGAATATGATGAACGAATGCAAATAGCTCAAGATCAGAATCTTTAACGCTAGGAACTTTTTACTTTATTTTCTATCGATTTTATAAAATATTGATAACACGGATTGAACTGGATACATTCAATAAACAATCTAGGAAAGGAAAAGGATCGGGAAAAATCAATACACATTTTATAAGCAATGGAACCATTATTTAAACAATCAAGCTCGGCAGCCACCTCTTTCAATGTCATATTCTACTAAAAGAAAATTCGATTTTCTAAAAATTTCAGGAAATTTTGACGTTCTGGCTTATCATTGACTTACACTACTGAATTTCGTGCCTCCTCGTCCAATATCATATTCTCCTAATAGAAAATTTGATTTTCGAAATTTTTTGGAACGTGTTGACGGTCTGACTTGTCGTTGACTTATACTACTGAATTTCGCATCACGATATCACATTCTCTTAATAGAAAGTTTGATTTTTTTGGAATTTTCGAACATTTTTCGGATGGCCCCAAATTTTCGTTCCATCTCTTTTACTACCATATTCTTTTAAACTTAGTTCTCACCTAATTCACCGTTAATTCTCCTCACTTAATTTGCTCCAATTTCAAAAATTTTGCTGTTCCCGAAATGTTCGAAGACATTAATTTCATTCTAATAACGAATATTCCTATCCAGAGTGGAGAAAGAAGAACACATTGACCGCTGTAATTAATATTCTTTATTTCTGACCACATAAATTACAATGTTAAACGTTATACAAAATGGAACAAAATGGAACTGAAATGTAGTTCTAGTGGTGTTGTACCATTTGCAGTGTTCACGAGTTTAGTTTTTATTTCTTCTCTTTCCGAGGATCGATCTCGATATGTTCTACCTGAAGACTATAGCCGATAGTCTTCTTCCGTGATTGCTACCGAACGCATGCTCGCAGGAACTGAAAAACGAATGCGCGTGAAGTAGAGCTTGAATTGTCGCTCTAATAATTTCCCTGGCTACGCAACTCGCGAACCGTGACACGAAAACAGTGAAAACATTCAACTAAAAACCATCTGTGAATATTAGTATTAACAAGGTATAGAACATTTCATATACTTAATTTTTACTAGGGGCGCGTAATATGATTTTGAGTCTGTACATATTTGATCAGATTTGATCGCGTTTCGTTTTCTCGAAAGTGAGAGACGAAACCCCGTATGGTGATTGATCTACTCGACGATCAAGCTCGTCCGAAAAATGAAGCCGAGTGGAAGCTACGGGTGATCATTCCCGGAACCATTTTTCGAAATTATGCGAAGGTCAAGTCTCTCGCTGGAGCGTTGCGAAGCATCTCGTTTCTTCTTTCCAGTTCCGGTATCGTGCGAGGATAATCTCGCCGACGAAAACCGCGGCGGCGCAAGAGTGTCCGATCGCGAGTATGCAGAAGCTGAACGTGATGTGCTTGACCTTCAGCGTCCTGAACTGCCTCTTATCGTTCAACCGCTTCCGTTTCCATTTCAGGACTATCTTCCTCAGGTTTCGCTTCCTCCACATCTTGACCAGGCCGGCCTCGACGGTGCCCCGTATCAGATCCGACACCCGGTTGAACAACGGCCAATTTTCCCGGGTCGCGTACACCTGCACGCTCTGCTGCACCCTGTTCGATCGATGCAAACCCTCCTCGTTGCTCCCCGCGTACAGGTGAAGACAATCGTCGAAACAAGCAGAGTGCCGCGACTGAAGGACCTTCTGCTTGCACTCGGAATAATAGTCGACACCGTGGAAACGAGATCGGAGCTCTGGATCGTAGATGTACTCCGTGAAGTACCTGGATCCGTATATCTTGTAGTTCGAAGCCTGCGCAAAATTGAAACGAGCCTCTAAAAATTTACAACCAATTTTCTCAGGAACAATTAAGCAGTCAATGGTTAACGATCTGAAGAAACGTGATCTTTAAGAATTTTTTCCGGAAAATTGAATGGATGCTATGTTTTCACATTTGGCTTGTTTGATAGCGCAGATATTGAGCTACTTTTAGGAATTTTTCTGTTGCAAAATATTAACAAATATCTGAATGACCGCTTTTTCCTGGTTAGGTCTTTGGAGGTTTCCGGGTTAGAGAAATCTGAAGAAATCTGAAGAAATGTGATATTTAAGAATTTTTTCCGGGAAATTGAATGGATGCTATGTTTTCACATTTGGCTTGTTTGATAGCGCAGATATTGAGCTACTTTTAGGAATTTTTCTGTTGCAAAATATTAACAAATATCTGAATGACCGCTTTTTCCTGGTTAGGTCTTTGGAGGTTTCCGGGATGCAGATCTGAAGAAATGTGACCTTTAATCATTTTTTCTGGGAAATTGAATGGATGCTATGTTTTCACATTTGGTACGTTTAATAGCGCATATATTGAGCTACTTTTACGAATTTTTCTGTTGCAAAATACTAACAAATGCCTGAACGACAACATTTTTCTGGCTAGGTCTTTTAGACGTTTCCTGGTTGGTGATCTAGAAGAACGCGATCTTTAGGTATTTCTTCTGAGAATATTATTGCATGAATTTTTTTAAACAATTAGCTGAATTAAAAGTGCATTTATTGCACTACTTGCAGGAATTTTTTTGTTCCAAAATCTTAAAAATTTCTCGTAGAAACTTTAACTCGTGTGAAGCTGGTTAACTAGTAAAGCGTTAACTAAACACGATCGTTTGATAACTTCTGAAGCGATTTTGTTACATTTTGTTACCTTGAGGTCCTCCGCGGTTCTGATATTATGTCGAGAGACAGGCACAGTCAGCAACGAAGCCCAATGGCTTTGCAGCAAAGCGTTTATGATCAGAAACAGCAGGAACACGTTGCTGAAGAAAATCCTGAAGGCGGAGCGCTGCGGCATTCGACGCATAGACACGCAAGTCAGCAAGCGAATTAGGTCTAAACTCGCTGATCGAAGACCTTCGTGTTTAGCGAGTACCAGTAGCGCGATCAGAAATACTATGACGTTCCCTGCCATCACTTCCGGCGACATGAAAGACAGGATCTTGACGTACTCGGAAATTTCGCCTGATCGCTGTGTGATCACGCAAAGACCGTCCTGTCCGTGAGGGTAGGTATGCCTAAACACACGTGCACATGGATTCTGAATTTTTTGAACGATCCTATAATAGCCAAGACAAGCAAAGAATTCCTTTTGTCAACTACATTCGATTTAATCGAAATGAAATAAAAAGGGTCGATAGTTTTCATGAATCTACGCGTATCTCCTAATTTTTTCTGAACAAATTAATGGACTCATCTTTTAAACGAGTACCCTATCCGAAAGTAAACACTGTGTATAACTTGTTTATTGCAATATCATAGCTCAAACAATTGCACAGAATGCTTCAAAAGGAATCGAAAATCGTTGCCTGAGAGAAGCAGTCAAAGAGAACATCAGTTTTAGACATTTTTTCAGAAGAAACGAAAGTACCTTTTTCTTAAACGACCGCCATGTCGAAGAGTATAGACTTCGGGCAAATTATACTAATTTTTGCGTTGTAAAATCTTGGTTCATTAAATGTGTACAGAATTTTTTAAATAACTCTGACATGGCACTTTGTGGACACGGAGTACCATTTCAAAGTTGTAGAATCTTCGTCGCTTAATTTTAATTTAAACCTATGGCGTGAAAGGGAAGAGAAAGTGACCTTTCAGTGGAACAGAGGAAGCAAATGATCACTGTTCAAATCAAAGGGAAATCGCACCAGATTTTCCACATCGCGTGCAAGCTTCTCACGTTCATGCCCATGTCGACTTCGCCATTGGCCACGTCGGCCAGCATTCCCACTACGTTCCCGTGAGACCCGACACCGCCGAGCTCGTAAGCGGTGCCATTATGCACGTCCACGTTCAAGGTCACGTTCAGCTTGTCGAACACTATTTTCACGATCTCGCTGTTGTCGCCGGTGAATCTGTCCAAGCCCGGCTTATCGGGATCTATGCTTAGGTGGGGCTTAAACTCGATCGCGTTCAGTCTGACCTCGTACCCATTTAGATCCGTCGTTTTGTCGAACCACAGACCCTCGCACATCCTTGGGCCTGCAATCAAGGCTAACTTTGTGACAGTATAATTCATCGATCTTACAGAACGATCTCCTGAACGTTAGTGTAAACGCAGACGTGTTTCACCGACTTCGATGATCCGTTTTATTTCGGAATTTTTCTTAGCTGCTGCATCGACAATTTTTAAAAATATTGTAAATAAAAGGACAATGTTGCAAATTTTTCTACACGTAACCAAATGTTCAAACTGTCTTAGAAAAAAATTTCGAACAGACTCGAAG
>CM052131.1:2182906-2195070 GCA_028454255.1 Halictus ligatus
TGCTCCTCTCTCTCTCGAGCCGATTTCGTTGACCACCGCGTTTATGCTAACTCCCAATGAGATAATCGGGAAATCTTGAATCGATCGTCAGCAAGAAGTTCAGCGATCGCGGAAGAAATTCGAGATAGTGATCGTGAGAAACCGTTAAATCCGTGCACCGTGCTCGAGAATTAAATGAACGAGAACAATAGTCGGAAGAGGAAAGTGGTTCGAAGGAGATTGTCCTGAGGTCGCGGATCCTTCAGGATGATCGGAGCACGGGAAGTAGTTCAGTGGTTGTCGCTGATCGTTTTGATAAACAGCCGGTGCGCGAGAGCCGGCGATCAGCCGCACGTTGTTTTCATTTTGGCGGACGATTTGGTGAGACGCTGTTGCACCAGCTGATATTATTTATTTACCAGGATATTATTTACTTACCAGTGGCGTCCGGACTCGTTTCTCTGTTCGACCGTTTCCGGGGCGACTGAACGTTTATCCTGATATTTGTTTATCATTTTTTCTAGACTGTTTTCAATATTTTCGATTTTCTGATCGGATCTAAATAACTGAAAATTGAAGCTAATCAAGAGTAGAAATTCTTATGAAAGCAACTTTATTTTTGTAGAATAACAATTGAAGATCTCACGGCAACAAACAGTCATGTCATCGGGTGTTTGTGACTGTTTGTTGCCCCGAACGAGATGAAATTCTAATTCAAAAATTTATTGTTATTACTATTTATTGCTCTTCCTCGTTTAGACGAAATTTCATTGCGAATCTTATCTTCTGGTCGCTCGCGTTTAGCATTTTCATTATTATTAAAAAATTTTTTTGTTACTTGAAAAATGATTCTTTTGAAAACATAGTTGTTCTTGTACTTTCTGGATATTTGTCGCTTGAAGATATTTTATTAATATTTTATTTTATATTTGTCGTTTGAAAGATATTTGTCATTCTTGAAAAATGATTCTTTTGAAAACATAGTTATTCTCTGTTAACATAGTTGTACTTTCTGGATATTTGTCGTTTGAATAAGTCCTAAAATGAACGCATCTTGTGCGAACATTATCTTCAAAAATCTTCCAAAATCTTTAAATATCTTCAGTCAGACAAGTTTGTATAAATGTGTAAGCAAGTGAAAATTTTCAAATTTTCAAATTGAAGAAATTCGCAGGGATGGAACGATGTCGGGTTTCACGGATCCGGGCAGATTCCAACCCCAAACATCGACGCACTCGCATACTCTGGACTTATCCTGGACCGGTATTATGTCAGCCCGATCTGCACACCGTCGCGGAGTGCTATAATGACTGGCAAGCATGCCATTCATACTGGAATGCAACACGGGGTAGGTGGATGGTGTTGACACCTGGTGAAATAGATGTTGTCTACGCTAACAGTCGAAATAGCGTTCAACGACCTCATAAATGGAAACAGGCCCCTAATCTAATCTAATCTAATCTGAAACATCGAAAGATTTACTCTCGTCTTCACATTTCTTTCTATCCTTTTATTTAAGCAAGGATTTTTATAGCAAAAATAGGTGTAATACAAAACTGAGAAGACATTAGAGGAATTCAAGAATATTGTTACATCGCTTTCGGCTTATTAAAATGATTAAGCAAAGAAGTATAATACATCATCGCCTGCCTTCTGTTCTTTAAAATCGGGTTCAAAAGTGTTTATTTTGCTACTGTAAAATATGTTTATTTTGTTCGTTATTTTTATACTGTTCACAACAAATGATGCTTTCGAATGTTCTGTCAATGGTTAACCTGTTTAGGTTTGTAAAGAAATGTGAATTTTCTTAGTTAAACAAGGGGGAGTCCATGTCGACGATGTTTTAATATACTTCTTAAATTTTTGTACTGTTAATACCGTCGATTTACTTACATTTTAAAGGAACAGAAGTTTCTTTTGAAATTTTTGAAATCTTGCCTCTTCGAGACTCGAGTTTTAATGTGTTTAGGGTTGTTTGTTTCAGATAAAATGTTAAAGGTTACTCTAGAAATTGTTGTTAAATTAGATTGGTCGCGTAACAACACTGTCAGAGAATATTATTCTTTTGTTGTCGTCTTTTGTGAGCGTTGTGCATTTCATGGGGCGATTAAATAGTTCAATAGTTAAATAGTAGTAGCTCGTAGTCTTTGTTGGCGCATTTACTATAGAAACGTTTAATCGGTCCACCGTTTTACACTGTTAAGCCTTATTAACTGTTAACCCATTTACACAGCCGCCTGGTGTGCGCAAATTATTGCAGACCGATCGGAAAAGGTTCCTAGATCGATCATCCTTCAATTTTTCAATCTCAGTCAATATAATATAATACGTTGTAACTTGAAATTTATCACATTGACAGATGCAGCGCAAAGTTTCCAAATTTATTGATTATTCTTCAATTCTTCCATCTTATTCAACCTAATGTAACACATTCTAAATTTGCGACTAAATTAAATTGACTCAATGCAAATATAAAACGAGACAGAGTTTATTCATTCTATTCACTAGTATTATAATTTCTTTAAGTTTATTATTGTTAATTTTACATGTGGTTCATTTATCATTAATTTTGTTCTAAACTCGTTAGCTTCTAAAAACAAATTTGTTAATTTTTAATAAGAAATTCTCTTTCCCTAAAAATTTCTTTTTGCTACAATTATAAACTATATTGGTAAATATAATTGTCCGTAAAAAATTTCCTCTATATATGCATTAATAATTTCGTTTGTTTTTCTCCAAGAATGGAGAAAGGCGACCTTTGGCTTTCTCGCGTTACGCAACGCGAATCATTCGGCAGATTAAAATTTGCGGTACATTTCCATCTTCATTTGCTGATTTCACAAATAAAAATTTTAATTCACAAGGTTTACCATAACAGGTGCTGAAGTGTGCCGAGCCAAGAGGACTTCCCCTCCGCGAGAAACTTCTTCCTGAATACCTTGGCGAGCTCGGCTACAGTACTCACATCGTTGGAAAATGGCACCTGGGATTTTACACGAAGGAGTACACGCCGACTTACAGAGGATTCGATTCTCATCTCGGCTTCTGGAGCGGCCATCACGATTATTTCGACCACTCCGCCGTAGAATCCGTGAGTGATTGAATTCACGAAAATTGTAAAAGAATTCACGACTGTAATTAGAAACGTTGTTATCTTAATCTCAACACAGCCTTACTGGGGCCTGGACATGAGAAGAGGCATGGACCCAGCTTGGGACCTTCATGGTCAATACTCCACAGACATTTTCACCAAGGAGGCTGAGATACTGATCGACGCTCACAACACCAGTCGCCCCATGTTCCTCTACCTTGCTCACGCCGCGGTGCACTCTGGGAATCCCTACAACCCTTTGCCAGCCCCTGACCACAAAGTCGCGAAGTTCAACCACATCTCCGATTACAGCCGCAGACGCTTCGCTGGTAAACAATCGATCTTCTAATAATTAGAATGAAAGACAATTATTCTATGTCCTATCCAAGCAAATTATTCAAGATATTCTAGCCGCCATAATACTTTTTTAATGCTGCTTGTACATGTTCTCTACTCTTTTCTGCTCTCGGAACTTGCTGCTTGTTAACATTCGTTGATCAATATCCGTATATTAATCGAGGGGTGCGGTATATAATAATTAGAATGCGGATTTTATGATTTTACGACGGAAACAGGTTGGTGGAAAAAGATTGGAGACATTCGAAGAATTTTGGGAACGTATTGTTTTCGAAAGAAGAAAAGTCTGTACGGCTACTGTTTCTTGCAATTAATGCCAACAATTTTTGTTTCGCATAAAGATACGCAGTCGAAGAATTTTGGGAACGTTTTTGTTTTCGAAAGAAGAAAGGAAGAAAAGTCTGTACGGGTACTGTTTCTTGAAATTAATGCCAACAATTTTTGTTTCGCATAAAGATACGCGGTCGAAGAATTTTGGGAACGTTTTTGTTTTCGAAAGAAGAAAGGAAGAAAAGTCTGTACGGATATTGTTTCTTGAAATTAATGCCAACAATTTTTGTTTCGCATAAAGATCCGCAGTGAAAAATAGTACAGTATCATAGAAAATAATGCGAATTTCAGGTATGCTATCGGTGTTAGACGAATCAGTCGGCCGCGTGGTGAACGCGTTGCGCAAAAAGGGGATGCTGGAAAACAGCATAATCATATTCTCCACGGATAATGGCGGTCCTCCCTCAGGTTTCAACCAAAACGCTGCCTCGAATTGGCCGCTTAAGGGCGGAAAGAATACTCTCTGGGAAGGTAAGTAATCTTAAAATTAAAATAGTATATATACAATTATTTTTATTTTACAAGTAAACTGCGAATTTTATGGATTTGTCACAAAAATGAGTAGCTGCAGAATTGGAGAGTTACCAACAGACTGCGGATCTTTATAGAAAATAAAAAGTGTTCAGCAGGAGCGAAATAAAAATTTATATTTCTCCTTTTAATTATTTTATCCGGTTGAAACCGGATATCCTTAAATCTTTTCAATACGTTCACCACTTTCAATTTCGGTTACCCATTTTTGTCGTAAACGCATAAAATCCGCAGTCTAGTTATCAATACATTAATTTCGGTTTACTGAAATTATTTAAAAACGATGGACACTCTTATGTGACCCCTCTGCACCGCGATTTATATTATAATTACAATGATTGTAACATCTTCGATGTTTAAACTCTTCTAGGGAAAAATATTGTATGCCCACGTGTTCTCCAATGGCGAAGTATCGGTAAAGTAGTAATCTCTTTTCGATTTGAGGGGAATTAACAAGAAGTATTTAGCAAATTCTTTCTGGCAGTCTTGATCGTTAATACTGATCGATTTTGCATGGAGATCGGCAGTCTGTGGAATCGGGCAAGTAACATTTTGAGTAGTAAATAACGTGTCTAAATGATAAATAGGCGGCGTCAGGGGAGCCGGTCTGATATGGTCAGCCAAGTGGTTGAAGCACCACGGGGCGGTCAGCAGGACACAATTCCACGTCACTGATTGGCTGCCGACCCTGATGTCCGCTGTCGGAGGCAATCGATCGAGTTTGCACGATATCGACGGCTTCGACATGTGGGAGGCCCTTCGGGACAACACCCGAGGACCCCGGAACACCGTTTTGCATAATATCGACGACATCTTCGGCGTGTCTGCCATAACCGTCGGCGAGTGGAAGCTGATGCAAGGTACGGAGTTCCATCTTCGAATTTCAATGAACCTTCGTCGATGCGCTTCGATCTTTCTCTGGTATTAATATAGTAAATTCCATTAGATTGTTACGTGTCCGATTTTGACATGCAAACGTTACGAACAGAGTTGCGCAGAACTAAAATTGAGTTACTCTAGGAATTATAATTGCAGAGTAATTGAACCACGTTGTAATTCAGTCATATTGTAATTTATAATCCAGATCAATTAAATTACAATGTAACTCGTAATTGCAATTGGTGTACAATTGTAATTAAACGAGGATTAGGAATAGAAAATACGCCGCACAGATAGTGAAGATAGTATACGAAAGAAAAATATAAAAGTATAGGGTGCGGTTGAATAACGTGTATAAGCGGACAGGGGGTGATTCTACGTGTAAATACAAACCGGAACAAAGGAATAACATTTTTTCATTTGACGCCTAGTTTTCGAGAAAATTGAATTTCAAGATCGGTTCGTGTGCTTCACTATATGTAGAAAGTAGTTGCGTTTTCGAACTGGATTTTCTCGAAAACAAAGCTTAGGATGAAGAAATTCTATTCTTTTCTTATTTTCTCATTAGTTATTCGGCCGCACCCTGTATATTGCGCTTCTTCAAAGTTCGAGGCTGTAATTCGGAGAGTTGTATTTTAATTATACTGTATTTCAATTGCTCATCTGAAAATACTCAGTAACTGAAACAATAATCAGTATCTAATAATCAGTTTCAGTAAAATAATCAGTAACTGAATGAATTGAAAGGTTTTGTTGGGTTTTGTTAAATGAATTTTCGTGTTGAACGTTAAACTAACCGTTCATCATGGTTCTGGCAAAAGGATACGAATAGAAAAAGTAATACACGCTCGCATACTACTGAAGGTAGAACCGAGATCAACGCCATCTCTGAAGGAGAAAGAAAAAGAACAATTATGGCGGATTATTCAAGAACTATAGAATCGCGGTTGCTAGTGCGACAGGTTTTAATTGTGTGATTCAGTTGCGACGAAGTTGAATTACCGTGTAATTGAAATACAATGTGATCGAATCGTTTTGATCGAGAAAAATCGTTACAGCCTGAAGATTGATTAATTCTCCGTTTCAACGAATTTACCGTTTGATCGATAGGACTTATTTTGGCAAAAGTCACGGTTGTTTGATCGTTACGGAACGGACATTTCATGCGCGACAACCTAACAGATTTTATGCATTTATCACGGACCGGTAAAATGGAGGCTGTTGACAGGATCTACTTATGCTGGCCAGTGGGACGGCTGGTTTGGGCCATCGGGAAGAGACGCCATTTATGACGTAGGAGGGGTGACAGGCAGCGCGGCAGGAAGGGCAGCTGTCAGCGTTGGTTTGCAGCTGAAAGCCGACGATATTCGGAGATTACGATCGGCGGTGACGATCGAATGTTCACCGAGAAATGAGACTGTGCCGCGTTGCAAGCCCCTGGAGGCCCCGTGTCTCTTCAACGTGATCGACGATCCTTGCGAGACCGTCAACCTTGCTACCAAGTAAGTGAAGTAATCTGAAAAATCTTCCGAACGCTTGCAGAATCCGCAGAAATTAATTGCACATAAAATTCTCCGATTTTCCATCACTGATTTACCTTAAAGGAAAGAACTCGAAGGCACAGGTGGATCTTCTTTTCTCTTGATGTTTTCCAGATTGCCAGCCATCGTCAGTCGCTTGCAGGCAGAACTGAAGAAGCTGAATGCAACTGCGATTCCACCCGGGAACCTCCCCTGGGACGACAGGGCGAATCCTGCGCTCTGGGACCACGTCTGGCTCAATTTCGGCGATTATTTAAACAATTTCGAAACCGCTTCGGTGGAAGCTATGTGAGGACGCTGAGATCTCATTTTCGTGGAGGACTGCCGTGATAGATCGTCATAGAATTGTTGGATGTACTAATAATAGTTCTGATATACATACGTAACAGCGCAGTGTACGTTTGTTTAACCACTCCCGTCCGCGAGCGATCGGTTATTTAAATTTTATTTGGTGAATGATAGAATAAACTGAGTCAATGAATCCTCCGGCAGTAAATGTTAACAGCGAATTAGTAGCTTGATAGGTTCTTTGAGAGTAAGCGGAAACATGCTGATTATATTTTATTCGACAAGTAGACACAATTTATTTAAAAAATTCTGAAGCGAATGTTAATATAATCCTTTTATTGCTAGTAGACTTTACTCAGTGTTTAATTTTTTAAACTTTGTGGAGTCGAATGAAATGCTATTTTCAAAGGCATTTCACCTTTGCGATTGAAAAATAAATCAAAATCGTATTTCTTTGTAAATTTGCCTAAGCCTGAAATCATTAGAATTGTGTTGCAAATCAGGGACCATAATTGTTATAACCAAGAAGAAAAAAGGTTATGGAATAGCAAGTATTTCATCGACTAAAATCGAGTTGGTTACAAGTAAGGATTATAAGTAACCTAAAATTTTATAACAGTTAAGAAGTTCATTTAGTTAGTTAAAGAAGTTCATTTTGATCGCTCATAACAGTTATTGATGAAGGAAATTTGTACTAGTTATCATTAAATAGTACAACTTTCAAGTGGTAGACGATCAATAATTTAATACATTTTTTATTCATAAAAATTGAGCAATCGAAACAGTTTTCCTTCATCGATAACAGTCATCGAGTAGGATCTAACATTTCGGACACTAATAACTATTATTAAAAAAGTATAAAAATCGATATTTTTTAATCATTTTGTTCTTCGAATTTTTCTTTATATTTTGTGTAGATTATCTTAAATTTCGATAAGAATCAACTTTTTAATGATTTTTAAGTTTTAGAACAACTGTTACTTTTTCTCCCTGTTGCAAATTGTTTTACCAGGTCTCTAATAATTTATTAAAAGCTCTAATAATAATTCCAAAAGAAGTCCCATCGACAATTCACGTTTCCTCGCGGTAGATCGTGGCAACGACTCGATTCCGATCCACCTACATCACCTTGGCGCACCTGGAACGCAAAGAGGACGTTTTGAAACGCGTTCGAACGATGCCCCACGTGACCTTGAACCCACCTGCACTGGGATGGAATCCATTCTAACCCGGTCGAGCACTCTTCCCGCGGCTTCACGCAGCTGCACTCGCATTTCTGCGGATTCCAGACCATGTTCTTTTCGAGACTGCACGCGACCTCTCTCAACGGGTCCATGCACTCGCATTCGCATTTGTTCTCGTTGTACGATTGATGTTCGTTGCAGTGTTCTTTCATCACGCTGCACCGGCATCTAATATCAGCAGATACAATCAGGGAAATTATGGCGAAAAGAATAATCTATAAATCTCGTTCGATAAAGTTACGAATTCTTTTTTAAACGAAACAATCGATGGGTTCGTTATATAAAAAGAAAAGAAATACCAGAATGTTCTTTAATCTTTATTCGGATAGGGGTGAATATGATTTTGAAAAATTTGTTGTCTCACCTGCATCGTGTGTGCTCTTTCACGTAAACTCGATGGCACCTCTGCTCTCTGAACAAAACGTTGCGAGTACTTCGAACTAGAAACTCCCGGAGTCTGGTTTCCGTGGCCATGCAGGATAAATGATCGGCGCAAAAACCTCCGCATCTGTTCACCGACACCACATTCGGAATGTAGGAGAATCCTATTTTCGGCGTCAACGTCACCAGACTTTTCCTTGGCATGCACTTTGCTTCCTTCATCGAGGCGCTGAACTGCATCGCCGTTCCTCTGCATTCTATCGAGAAATTCGTTCGAACGTGCCCTTCAAATCACCTTTACTCGCATATCAATCCTAAAATTCTTGATATCTATCTCGTTTCTAACTGTTTCACCAAAAAGACAACTCCAAAGAGAAACCTCGATATCCTTTTACCCTAATAAATTTCATCATTTTGCTGACAAAAGAGAAAAGATAAACGACAAAGAACGTGTTTAAAACTTCGTTCAGAGAGCAGGAAAAATTGTTTCCCTCTTACAGTATTTTTATAAATAAACATTCCAGAAAATTACAAACTTCTTTGCTGAGCCTAGCATTCGACAGATTATGTCACTCGCGTTATACCGAAAGTTTTCCCGCTCGTAATGATGTTTTCCGACCGAAATGATTCTAGATTTTTGATACCTGCCACATCGTCTGCAAAAACATCGTTGTCCGCCGGCAGCGCGTAGTCAACGTTCCACAATATTAAATTAACAATTAACAAGGACACGGTGATCACTTTCATTTTCGATAGCCGACGAGAACTGTGCCGTTTTGTGCAGCGACAGAAAACGCTTTTTTCACTGCGGTCATAAATTTCCTGTCTGGTCTCTTTATAACCGGACATTGCGGTTTGACGAGCATTACACATCATTGCAGGAAGCTTAGGCTACTTTGTCCAGGCAAGGCGATTCGAAATTAGATTGTCATTATTGCGTTCGGAAGTCGCGCGATAAGAGAGGGCGTGAAAGTGGCTGAAAAAATTGCAAAATCGCGCGAACAACGCCTTTTCTGGACGCGACGGAAAAAATGGCGCGCTTCAAGCTCTTCGGCTTTGCACTCGAAGCGAATTTCAACTCCAAAACGGTTCCCTACTGTCGTTTTGTAAATAATTTTTGCGAGAATCTTCTGGACAATGCCTTACTGTGCTTATACTGTATTTAATGTTTATTTATAAAAATACTGTACGAGGAAAACAACTTTTCCTGCTCGAAAACGAAACGTTTCTTCCGTCCTAGAATACTTCCCTTCTATGTATACATTTTCATGTTATACGCACGAGAATGGTGCAATTTACTCGTTTAAGCGTTTAGTGATTTATTGAATACAAACAAATTTAATAATATAGAAAATATTTTGAATAATGATACAGCAGTTTTTAGTGGAGGCTTACGGTCGCCATTCGAGTGCCAAGGGATAATTTGCTACACGAAATATAATAAATTTGGACGGCAACGGATTGTAAATAGTATCTTGTTTATTTCTTCTTCTATACACATCGTCGATTTCATTGGACCACTGTTTTTTGTCCAACCGCGTACAAAGTGGGAAATCAATATGGCGAATGGGGGACTCCTTTGAAATGAAAACAGAGCTGCCTCACGTTGGCTAGAACGTCAGGATGGGGCCTTCTCGATGGTCAAGAATATCTGCAAGCAAACAAAAATCTTTTTTGCACCGTTGAACAATTTCTTTTGGACAGGAAACAAACTATTGTCGGAATTAGAACCATTGAACAATTTATCATTTTGAAGATCATTTCAAACGCTTATAGTAGACAGAAGATACAGTAGCTTTTTCGTGTTACAATGCTGGAATCTTAGCGGCCTTTTTCATGGAGCTATTTGATCAGGAGATTCAATTTTATCCGGATACAGGGTAAGGGAGCCAATTACTGTGGGGGTACCAATCACTGTACCTATATGAATATTATGAAAGAGATATTAAATTTTTTCATTAAAAGCAGTTAATATATGTGTTACATATTCCTCTTTAAAAATTGATTATACTAGGCACAGTAATTGATACCCCGCAGTAATTGAGTCCCTAATCTTAGTCAGGTCAATTTTGATTCTTCCTGCCTCCGTGCAGAAGTGATTCGAGACCAGCTGGACAGGGCTAATTAATTTTCCCCAGAATCATTTTTGACCCTTAAGTGGTACAGAAATTGCTCAGATTACTAAGTATCGTACTAGGACATTTCTAAAATTCTGTACAAATTTTCTCGCACTCCTTTGAGTATGTACTTCAAGGTTAGATACAATGAATTCTTCATATATGTCAACAACACGGGTTTTGCCAGCGACATATTTTGTAGACATACTCGAGCCGCGTTATGTTTGCACTCCTCGGCGTCCGAGGTTTCTCGAGTTTCGTGGACAGTAGTGGACGGTAGTGGGGACAATTTCGCGACGTTTATCGTCCAGGCCTCCGCGACATATATAGAGAAATCGCTGTAATCCAAATGTTCTAGAGAAGTTAATAAAACAAAAGCTATTGTTCCGGAATTTTATTGAGCTCGCGAGAGACCCGAATGTACCGGTTAAGGGTGAAAAATTGCAATGAATCGTGGGATCAAAAAATGAAATGTAGCATCGGAAATGGGTTGGCAACTAAGTGATTGCGGATATCACTCATAGATGGCTTCAGTTGCAACTAAGTGATTGCGGATTTCACTGATAGATGGCTTCAGTTGAAATCCGCAATTACTTAGTTGCCAGCCCAATAGAGGACCAACAATTTTGGCTGCTCACTGACGCTTCCAGCGTGACGGTAAACGTTTTTACCTTTGGCAATGCTCCACCATGGTAGCGTGATGTAGGTGAGAAATGCATTCAGTGGAACGGATTGGGCTCGTCTGGTCTCTTTCCAGAAGTGAAACGTCTGAGTGAATCCCCTCATGGTCCAGAGGGGGTTGTAAGCGCCGTCGTCCAGCTCTGTCGACAGAGAAACACACGCGCACCGATCATCATCGACAGTCCCCGATCCTCGAGGACACGTCTGTGTACAGCTACGATCCTGGAAATGACTCGTAGGAAAGTGAACCTCGCCGGACATCGACGGTGCAACGGATCGGATCGAGCGTCTCGATCGACGATCCACGCCGATTCACGGCGAGGTACGAACACGGACAGACGTTCAAACGTGATGCAACAATTACACATCTCAGCTACAGGTGCGTAGAACAGAGGAGCACAGAGAGGGGTGCGCTAAGCCTCGCTTTTTTCTCCGAACGCTATGAAAAAGAGATCGAATGCCAAATGAGGGGGGGAAGGGGGATGAATCGTTACCGTTTAGCGACGCGAACCGACCCTGACACCGTAACTCCGGAGCAGGCATGAGCAGAAGTTGCTTCATTGCAGTGAATTTCATTGTAGTGAAATTGGCCACGCCCAATTGAAGCAATTATATTAAGAGAAATTGAGACGCTATGTTGGTATTCAAAATATTGACAATCCAGAGTTAATTTCTCTGGGTTGACCTTGGGGGAAGTAGAAATGGCTCCGAGGGCAATGGAATTGTCTATGCCTGCTCTCAGATG
>CM052131.1:2204362-2221152 GCA_028454255.1 Halictus ligatus
CATCGTCTGCGGACAGTTTGCTCGATCTTCCAGGACCCCTGGATCGCAGGGTAATCGTCGATGAAAAGAGAAAGAGAGAGAAGTTTCAAGAATGCAATAAAAGGGACGAACGCCGTGGAAAAAGTTCTAGCAATGGCAACTTCCGCAAATTGGATCGACGTCGTAACGCGGCCATCGTTCGACCACCTCTCCCCCATTCTTCTCGGAAAATTTTCCACGTATCGTGGCTTATTACAAACAGGATTCGATTCGCTAGTAATGAGCCCTCGAAAATATTACGGAAGCTCGAAGTCCTTGGGATTTAAGGTGCAGACAGTTCTGCGAAGTTAATCTCGAAAACTAATGTTAGGGACGATGTTGGACTTGCATGGGAGATGCTGCACGCGAATACTCCCGAGGTCTGCTCCCTATTATCGCGTTTCCCTTTGTTGACCGTCGACGGGAACCTCCCTCTATAATGGCACGCTTAGTTTACTTCGATGCGCGCCCTTATCTCCGAGTGCGCTTCGTTCGCGGAGATTGGGTCCTTCGAAGTTCTGTATAGAGTTCAGGCGAATGCAGATGCAGAGGAACACTCTCAAGATGCTCTGTATACTTGCAAAATACTCTGTTTAACATTCTGCCGATAACCAAAATTTTCGAGAAATTTTCCCCAGAATTTTAACCAAATTTTCGATGACAGTTTCAACGAATATCTGTACGTCTGAAATGTGAATTATTTATAGAAGGAAATCATTTGTAGAAGATAAAATGCAAGAAAGCATGTATGTCAGTAAAAATAAGTAATATTTTTATTTTATCTCTAGCACAAGGAATCTTTCAATCCATGAAAGAAATATTTCACTTCAGTTGATTTTCTACAGAATGAACTGTGAAAATAGTAATAAAGTTCTAGTGATCGTCTAAGAACACAAAAATCTAGAATCGTTTTGCTATTTTAAAAATGTTCGATAAAAATGTTGACAATAAAAATGTTCGACACTCTAATAATACATTCGATGAAGTGTCGAACAGAATCTTTTCAATTCAGAGACATCGTAGTACATGTTTGATGAAAAATTAGTTCAGTAATGCATTCTATAAGGAGTTCAATGATATATTACTTTAATAATGCTTGAAATAAAATGTCGAATAGATTCAGTTTAATGTCGAGACATTATAATACACATTCAACAATAAAGTAATTTAATTATGCACTCCAAAGGTGCGAAACAGGATCCGCTTACTTTACACCCATTCTAAAATACGTTTAACAATAAATTATTTGAAGAATGCTTCAAATAAAATGTCGGATAGATTCAGTTTAATGTCGAGACATTATAATATACATTCAATAATAATAAAAGTATGAAACAGGATTCTCCCAATTTAGACTCGTTGTAAAACACGTTCAACAATACATTACTTTAATAATGCATGAAATAAAATATTAAAATAGAATCTTGCTCGTTTAGATAGATCATAATAAACGTATAGTAATATATACTTTTTGCAACACGTTAAATGAACTGCCTAATTTCTTTCAATTCGGACACACCATAATGTACATCCAACAATAACTTCTTTTAGTAAAAGAATAAAACGTTGAATAAATCTTTGAATAAAACGTTGAAGAGAGATTCTTTTTAACAATAGGTTTACGGGACCTCAAAATGAGTATTCTTAATTCACAATTCTCGAAATTCTAAAAACGCACGAATGAGAAATTATTTATAAATTTACTACGTTGGGTATACATTCTAAAAGAAATTGCTAAAAATTTGTACAGACACATGTTCGTTATTTTTATAAAGCCACGTATAGACCGCAGATCATTATGCAAAATAAAAATTTCTCACCTAAATCGCAACGAACTGAAGTGAAATACAAAATTCCTATTATTCTTAATTCTTATTCTTATTATCTTTCTTATTATATTTAGCAGGTTGGAGCTAACACAATGTTATGTTTAAATTTTCCGAATATTTCAGCTACTTGAGACTGCACCCACTAATTTTTGTCAGGGGAGCATCAAACAAAGCAGTTATGGTTGCGGTACAGGAGGGTAGGAAGGACCTTACCTTGACCTTGTAGTCCTCTTTGGGCTTCTCGAGAAGGTTCATGGTTTGCTGGTGGGCCGTGTCGGGCGGCGGCGGCGGCGGCGCCTCGGGGTCGAACGTGACCCGGTGTTCGGCGCCGCGCATGAAGCCGCCGCGGAGCCTCGTGTTCCAGGCCCTCGTCGCGTTGGTGCCCATGCTCACGGCGTGGAACTGCGAGGTTTTGTAACCCGGCCGGTGAGCATCAGCGGTTTCGTGGTTGGCTCCGGCTGTTTCACCGGGGGATCTCGCGCCCCTGGCGACTTGCTCCTCATCTTCGTACGCGCTTTCTGAAACAGCAACGGAAACTTCGATTAGTATTCGACGCGCTTCCACACCAACAAAGAGAGATAGAGACAGAATGAGAGAGAGGGAGAGGATCTTAACTCGCGAGGGTAAACACCAAGTTTCACACCAAATCAATGAGAAACTTGTACCCCTAATCTCCCGACGTTTCGTTTTCGACGACTAACGGTTAACCCCCTACCATGCAATAGTGAGTCATACTCGCGTTGAAGATTCTGAACAGAGTCCAATGAATATGTATGTTATTAATTTCCTTTAAACCGAGATAACATTTTATTTTCGCGTTATTAATGTATAACGTGGTGTCCCGTCGATCCCGGAATTGCAGGAGGAATTTAGACAGGAGTGGGGAGAACCGAGGTTTTGCTCTGCGCATTTTTCCTAATCAGAAGACACTCTCGTTTCCTCGTCTCACCGGTAATTTTTCATTTTCCTGTAATCGTTACTCTGTTTCTCGTCCGAGTCAGTCAGAGACTGTACCAGCAATTTGTAAATGAATTTGTATTCAAAACGTACAAGCAGTCCTTTCTTGACAACTCGAGAAAGGTGGTCCTTCGAGATGAGAAAAATCCTTTATCTAGTAGGAATTTACTATAGAGGAATGCATTCTACACACTCCTGCTACAGAAACCATTCGCACAAGTACAAGGTTGCAAGGGTTCGGGAGTCGCGGATTTACGGCTCGACGATGCAAAGATGGGGCTCATCAGTGGTCAAAAGTGCTAGACAAAGGATAAATCTAGTGCGCTCGCTACCAGGCAGGTCCTACTTTTGCGTTTTCGGGCAACATTTTGCATTATTCGGTCGCAGGATGCCTGTTATGGAGTCGATCCGAGCGCGCGTGGCCGAAGCTACGGCAGCGCCGTTGTTTACGTTGTTGGCCGCGCGTGCTCAGATCGCCTCACTGGCAGGCATCATGCGACCGAATAATGCGAAATGTTGCTCGACAACGCAAAAGTAGGAGCTACCAGGTAGCGAGCGCGCTAGATTTATCTTTTATCTGACGCTTTTGACCCTTGAAAAGCCCCATCTTTGCATTATCGAACAATGATTTGCCGCCTTCCGAACTCTTGCAACCTTGAACGATCCAAGTAGTAGATACAAGTAGTCCTTTCTTGGCAAGTCAAGGAGACTTGGCAACTCCTTCGAGATTTTGTACGAGGCCGAACGATCGAAAGATCGACCACGGTGTTTGCACTGTTAGAATCTCGGTTTTTGAAACAGTTCTGACTTGCTTAGAATCGTATAGGAATTAATAAATCTCGGATGTGGTTGTGGTTTTAGGAAGTTGGCTATGATTGGTTGAGGGATGTTTTTTTGGAAGTTGTTGAAACTGGTGGGAAATTAGGAAGAGTGGGATTAAAAGGTACATTTGGTTTCAGGCTATAAAACTATGAATCTAGGTACTATAGTGGTTCGCAGTTCAGCGTGTGCTGAGTTTTTCTCCGATTTTCCAAATTATGCTAGATGTTTTATGGCGGTCATGGTTATTATGCCGCGGATGGCTAGTTGACCTTCACAGATGTCCCTTCGCAGAGGGTTTTTACGACGGAACATATAGCTATCGAAGATCATATATAGACACAAATTTTCCCCAATTTTTTTAGGAAATAAATAGAATAAGTAGAATGAATCGCAGTGCTAGGGGTTAATTGCGTACAGTATACAGAATACGCTTCTCTTATTAGAACTTTATTTTACCTTTCTTTGAGTCCAGACTTATGGCTGTAATATTTGTTTTCACGAAAGTATAACATTATGAATATCTATGATTTTTGCTATATGATTCTGTCCCGAGGTTTTCACTTTTCAAGAAGGAATTTACAAAGTTAATACCTCTCAATCACACTGCCCTTTTACCACCATCTTATTTTGGCTCTTAATCGAACATACAAAAAAAATCGGTTTTTGTAGAGCTGTTTTACTTTCCAACCAACCTAGTGTTAAGAATTTTCGTAAACTAGTAATGGAAGCCCAGTTATTTATAGTTGAATGATTTTTGCATCGAACTATTGCCAATAAAACTATGTGAAAGTTCAGTACGGTTTCACTAGAGAGCAGACTTGTCGAACTTGTTTACGAATATTAGCCATTAGCTATTATATTAGCTATTATTATTAGCGTTTATTTTAACGTAGCAGGAACATCAATTTTTGCTTGTAGATTGTCGAGGTATTTTGTATTAGGCACGGTAAAATGTTTAACATGTCTAAGAGTATTTTCGTCGAACTCTGTTTTATCGAACGTATTGAAGTTTCCAAGGAAATGCGACCCTTTTTTATTCATTTTTCGACTCGTCTTGGTTCATTTGGTTCGAGCAAGTGGAACGACGAAGATCGTAGATCGAAACTGGATACACCGCGTCGCTGGTCGCGAAGGATGATGGATCGCGGGATACACTCTCCCTTATTGATAACGCGCAAACATAACCGCGGAAGAAAGTTTCAGCGACGTCTTACGACGTAATTTTTGGAGTTTCCCTCGCTGGTTGCTCGAGAGCGTCGAATACTTCGTGATAAACCTTCCTCGGAGCAAAGTTATGTCATAAATTCAATTCTAAAAATGTTCTCGATTTACAAGTCGATAGAAAACTGTAACTTTCTCGCGCGATCATTTGCGAAACGAACTAGTACACAGGAGAACGCACTATACATTTACTATGCAGTGTCTATCAACATTGAAACGTATCGCGATTGATCTGATCTTTGAAGTTCAATGATTCCTTGAAGGAGAAAGTTGTTCAGTACCGAGGGAGACAAAGTTAGGTGAAGGTCAACTTTCTTTTTTTAAATGGAATGATATGTTTTTTTATCCGCTACCAAATAGTTTGTTTTAAGACGAGTTCAGTGACCTGTGACTCAAGGTAGTTCAAGGTCAAACTTGCAGGGAAATGCAGAAGAGGTGCGATCGTTTTGTGAACAATTTTCACCTGAAACACTATATATTTACACTATATATAGTCTATATATTTTTCGAGATATTCGTCCGTAACGCTTTATAATTTCCAACCTGTATAATAAATATAATGTATAATAAAAGAGCAAAAACGTTTACTTTCCAAGACGCCCCGATACTCGCCAGGGCCGTCGCTATGCGTACTCGACGTTGCTACCACTCAAGCATGTCTTTGCTCACTATGCTTAATTACATACATTTTTTGTGCCATTTGTTTTTGGGTGACAATCACATTTCATCGGGGAAATTCTTTATAAAGAAAATTGAATACAAAAACTTACCTTTCTCTGATGTAAACTTCAAAAAAGTTTCCGCCTCGCTTGACGCTCGTAGCTGGTACACCGATTTTCAACTTTTGAGTGTCCAACAGAAATCAGCAAGTATCGCACATAAGTCTTTTCCTTTGTAATAAATAATATATATTTTGTTGAAACTTATATTGGGTTTTTAAATTAAAATTCAAAGATAAAATTAAGATATTTATTCATAGGTTTATTCAATAACAACTTTTCCATTCTCTTCTATTATTTTTTGCCATTTTCGAGACAACCTATCATGCTATTACGTAAACCTATGAATAAATATCTTAATGTAATCTTTGAATTTTCATGACCTTCCGTTGCAACCCAATGTATACAGGGTGTTCATTCGAAAATTTTCCAGGCGAATATCTCGAAAAGTACGAAAGATAAGGGAAGCCTTTTCAAAGACCTTTGAAGATCAAATTCCTTTTTTCAAAATGGAATGTCCCACTTTTTACGCCATAGATCGACAGAGTACCAAAGTCTGAGTATAAAAGCGTTGACCTTCAAATGGCAGTGAAAACGCCACCCAAATAAAAAACTGATACCACCACCACCACCCCCACTCCTCCTTTTTCCCCATCGAAATCTTTCATACTTTTCGAGATATTCGCCTGGAAAGTTTTCAAATGAACACCCTGTATATATTGGGTTGCAACGGAAGGTCATTGAAATTCAAAGATTACATTAAGATATTTATTCATAGGTTTACGTAATAGCATGATAGGTTGTCTCGAAAATGGCAAAAAATAATAGAAGAGAATGGAAAATTTGTTACTGAATAAAACTTAGAATAAGTATCTTAATTTTTTCTTTGAATTTTAATTTAAAAACGCTGCGACCTTTTGTTCCAACCCAATATATATATATATATATATATATATTTATTTATTTATTTACAAAGGAAAAGACTTACGTGAGATGCTCGCTGATTACTGTTGGACACTCATTGAAAATCGGCATACCAGGAACCAGCGTCAAGCAAGGTGGAAACTTTTTTAAAGTTTTCATCAGAAATAGGAAAGTTTTTGTATTCTTTATTAAGCATTTCCACAATGAAATGTGAATATAACGCGTATTTTTATAATTTTTCGTAATGATTGACACCTAGAAAGACAAAAGGAAATGTATGTAATTAAGCATAGTAAGCAAAGACATACTTGAGTGGTACCAACGTCGACAACGCATAGCGACGGCCCTGGCGAGTCGAGAAAAGGCTGCAATGGCCGTCCGGCGCGAAAACGCGCACAAGCTGTCAATGAATATTTCCTGAACCAAATACTTTCCGTGAATGGTTTCTGTAGCAGGAGTGTCTGTAGAATGCATTCCTCTATAGTAAATTCCAGCTGGATAAAGGATTTTTCGCATAAATACAAAAATGGAGCGTACAAAGTAGCCGCGTCGGCACGTTTTCAAACTTTAACAACCATTTGCAACTATTACGAAGTACATAAAAATATAATTGACTCCATGAATATGTAGAGGAGAGTCCCCTCTATCTCTTGACTCACACTTGAACTTCCTCGCGTGTTTAGTTTTTGCGTGACACGTCACCATTTAATCTAAATCATGCAGTTTTACAAAAACCAATATTTTCGAACACGTTGCGTGATAAAACAATTCTGTTTTTTTCTGCTTGATTTGGTTTTAGAATGACAAAGTGTGCAAGAATCACTCAACAGGAATGGCAAAACTCGGAAAAAGTTTTATTTTGTTGGACAGTCGGTTGCAAGAATCACTCAACAGGAATGGCAAAACTCGGAAAAAGATTTATTTTGTTGGACAGTCGGTTGCAAGAATCACTCAACAGTAATTGCAAAACTCGGAAAAAGTTTTATTTTGTTGGACAGTCGGTTGCAAGAATCGCTCAACAGTAATTGCAAAACTCGGAAAAACTTTTATTTTGTTGGACAGTCGGTTGCAAGAATCACTCGACAGGAATTGCAAAATAATTTTGGTGTTGGACAGTGTAATCTTTCTTTCGTCTCGCTCGCCCCTCTCTCTCTCTCTCTCTCTCTCTCTCTCTCTCTCTCTCGTCGAGCTCTCCTCTTTCCGATACTTCAATGGGTTTCCATTCGAAGAAAGTTGAAGTCGTTATTGGAGAAAAAGAAACGGGGCGCCAATCGAACCCCCAACCTTTCGATTCCTGGATGACTGCGCCGGCCATTAACCTTCCGAAACTGTCCAACAAATTCTTTTTACTGTTTCGTGGAATCTCGCCGCCATTTTCGCCTCGGTGTTTCATAATTCCTTCGTCGGAATTCGAGTCAATGTATGCGTAGTCTCTATGCATTACACTTGAACCCTAATTACCCTATTGTTTTCTTTTTTTAATGTACAGTTTCATGTCGCATCATCTCCCAGATTATTAACGACAATATTGTTGCGAGAATGAATAATTCCGGAGAGTTGGTACGAATGAGTGAGAATGTTTGATTTTTACAAGCGAATGTCTGGTTGGTACGAGCGAACCGATTAGGTTCGTATGAAAGAGCGATTTGAAAGCTAGAGTGTAAGTGTAAGAGTGTAAGTCTGTCTAAGAGTAGCAATGTATATCTAATTTATGTATTCCAAACCATATAGTCATTTGCAATAGTTCATACATTAAAGTTTGATATTCAGTTTACATAGAAACCATCAGTGAGAGAGTTTTGTTTGAACATAACCTCAAAATAAACATGTCGAACAAATATAGGGTGCGGCCGAATAACGTGTACAAGCTGGCAGGGGGTGATTCTACATGTAAATACAAACCGGAACAGAGAAATAACATTTTCGATCATTTTTATCCGAAAGAAGAATACCAAAATTTGGCAATTTTTAACACGTGGCGTTCAGCCAACCGCATTGCCGCTTCGTCTCGCTTCTAATGGGCCAAGACCAGCAGCGTTTGACAGAAGAAACTTTCTCACGCCTCAGAACTGCAGCCCTGCGTTGCATTCCACAAAGCTGCATTCTTTCCTTTCTTACTTTGTCCTTACTTCCCGCTGTTCTCCCATTTTGCATTCAACTGTTCCCACTTCCCTCCGGTTCTCCAGTGTTCTTACCCTTTCACCCTTTCTGGCCGTTCTTATTTCCCTCCTTGGCATTCTTATTTTCCTCGTTAGCTTATTGAACCGACTTTCTTCTCCGCCAAGTCGTACCCGTGGGTCTCTTTCGGGCACGATCGATTTTTCAACGAGGAGAAAAAATGCGTTCCTCCGCCCGGTCGAGCCGAGGAGGTCAAACCGGGGTTTCTTTTTTTTCCAGAGGCCATTAATCTCAAGGGTAAGTGTGTACATATCACGGAGAGCGGCAACGTTCCATCATTAGTTTATCGAGCGTCGCGCCATTGTGGCTGGGTTGCGTAACGTGATCGTTAGACCACGATGATTTACATTAGGTGTTTGTGTACCACGTGTACCATATTTCACGCGGATCAGATCCGCAGCCGGAGATGGAAGTTTTCTATGAATGGAAGATGGCGACCGATTCACCAGTTCATTTCCTGAAAAATGTCTTGTCTTGCTTGATTTAATGCACGTTGGTACAGTGATTGATTTCTCTGTATATGTCACCAAGGCCGCAATGATAAACGTCGCGGAATTATCCCCGCTACCGCGGGGTACGCTGGCAAGACTCGTGTTGTTGACATGTATCAAGAATTCACTGTAATTGTAAAATATTGGCACACATAATTTTGATGGGTCCCGTAAACCTAGTGTTAATGAGATTTAATCAAAATTATAATCACAACAAGCATTTAGACACGAACATTCTGTGAACGTGATTTTCGAAATCGAAAAAATTACTAATTTTCTTTCGTGAACCCTCTCGAACGAAATGTAATATTTAAAAAGAATTTTTTTCAATTTTCCCTTTAATTGCAATTTTTCGTCCAGAAATGTACAAATTAACTTAACCGAACTGAGTATGGCAAATGTCATGGAATAAAATTATTAAATTGTTGAAAGCGCCACAGAGTTGAAGATCGAAGCTTCCCCTTTGCAATGAAACCTCAAAAATGAATTTACGATTTTTGTTAGTCGTTTTATGGAGCCTTGAACGAGAATTGTGCCGCCATCTTTACAATCGTATAATTTACACCATGAAGGTTTTACAGGGCGTTCTTCCTCGTTTTTGTTCCATAAAACAGTGAAAAATAATCGTACATCCATTTTCAAGACGTCGTTGTAAAGGGGAAGCTTCGATCTTCAAATCTATGGCAGTTTCATTAACGAGAAAAATTTTTTAAAGTTTCCGGAGACGTTTGAACTTGCTGTAGTTTTTCGGAAAAATGGGTCTTTGATTTCCCACTTGTTACGATATGTGATGCAAAAATATTTTGAAGGAAAATGAACAATGCCTTGCGAAAGTAGAGGCTTCGGGCTGTACTGTTTGTGTAAATTAATCTGGCCCGGGACAAATAAACGCAACGTCCGTTCAGAAGCCGTCATCTTTTTTCCCGGAGGAGCACACTTCCCCGATAACAGGGTCGCACAAAAATTGCATCGCGAGGTTTCGATGGAATTTAGAAATTTCTTGCCGGCGAGTAGAAGTTGCCCTGGTCCGGTGCCGACTGGTGCAAGCACCGCGGGTGCACAGTTGGCTGGCCTGCACTTTGTTCGAGGGCATTAAGACCTAACCCCGGAGAACTTTTTCTCGATACTTAAGGAGTCTGTCTTCTCTCGCAAAAAGTTCACGGGCCAACAGACGACTTCCGGCGAACGGCAACCGAGAGCAATAAGTGCTTCCCCCGTTTTTCGCATGGTACTGGCAACACGGAATTTTTTTGTAAAAATTCTGAACACCACTTCAATCATACTGCAACATCCTCGAAAAACCTCCTACACCCGAGCCTAACAGTTCCCCGGAAATAAATTGTCAAAGATCACGCTCACAATCCATCCCTCTTCAAGGAGGTTCACATTTGCTGCTATAACTTTGAACATTTTTATGGAAACGTTTGTAGAACTTCTGGGCATTGCTTTAATCGTAACGCAATATTCTAAAGTAATTAAAATATTAAAGTTAAGCTGCTTCGGAACGGTAGCTTCATAATGATTCCATAAAATAGTTTGTAAAGGCAAAATATATGAAAGAGGACGTTGACAGTGTACAACTGTTTTGTTTGTTGATTTTTTTCATGTCAGACGATCTCATAATTTGTAACTTTCTGTACGTTTTCACGACCAAAAAGTATAAGGATTTTCTCGTGCAGTGTACCGATGATACTTCACACAATCCTACGTAATTTTATTATTAGCAATTAATAAACGTCAGGCTGACGCGAGTAAGACAGCACACCGTCGTCCGGATTAAATTGTACCGAAGCTGAAGTGCAATTAAAGGAAATATATTTAATTATGAGAAGATACCGGTACATTAAGTGCATTAAGAGAATTCATAGCGAAAGAGATAAAAAGAAAACAGAGGACAATTCAGCCTGGGGATAAAATAATTTTATACTCTCCTGATAAAATCCTCCGTGAAGAACGTTGCCATTCATTTTGTTGGGATTTCCTATTCATTGCATACACAGGCTCGCGAAAGTATTCGAACGTGTCCTTTGGAACGGTATAACTTTTTCTAAATTGGATCAAACGACCTGACTTCCCTGGAGCAGTTCGAAGAATTGGTTTTCCAAATGACTTGTCAAAAAGATTTTGCAGAAATTGCAATTGGTGAGCATTGCATGAGAAAATAAAAATAAAACTTTTTACAACTTTTTTACTTGAACCTGTAATGAAAATTTAAAACATGCATTTTATAGATCTATGTTAGTTGTACAAGTGCTGAAAATTTCATGGAAATCGATAAATGTACAAACGAGCTGCAAATAGTTAAAACTGGTGAAAATCGTAGTTTCTCACGACACTGATTCGAACATCTTTCGATGCGTGCAGATTTCATTTGCGTCAACCGATTTCGATCAAATTTTCTACAGAACGCATATATTAAATTTTCATTACAAATAAAAAAGGTTTTGGCAAGTGCCTTTCCCATTTGCTCTTACAATTCCTAGCAATTGCAATTCTTTGCAGAAACAAAGATTTTGCGCGTCATTCGGTAAACGAACTTCCTCTAATTGATCGAAAAAGGAGTCAGCTCGTTCAGTCCAATCCAAAGAGAGTTATGCTTTCGCAATGACCCGATAAAATGGTCCGTTTCGGTAAATCTAGTGTTAAGGGGATCGCAAAGCGTCGAGGGGGGAAGATCGCCGGAGACAATAGGGCGTGCGAAACGTTTGCGAAAATGTTGAAGGGCCCTATTCGGTGGACGCTTATCTTCGTGGTTCCCTGGGCATATCGGAACTTCCACCCGGCATGCCACGGGTCGTTGAGCTTGCCGCGGATCGCGTGTTTCGAGCCGGAGCTTAGATCGATAAAGTCGTGTGTAAATGAGCACACACCGACGCACCAAACAGACGAGTTTCGTGAACCCGGCAGCGTGGATCGGGGTCTGCCGGTGCAAAAATAATCGCGGATGGTCTTTATCGCTTCGCGCGCCATTGTCGACGACCCCTCACCCCCCACCCCCCACCCCCCGGATAATCAGAATCTCTCGCTAGGAATTCCGGGATCGATATCACAACGATCCGTTTCTGTTCTCGCCCTTGCCGCCAAATTTGGAAACATCGTTTCATTTAATGCGTTAATTCGTACAATAATCGTAAGAAAACGTGAAGCTATCTGCAATCTACATTACCGACAGGTACCGATGCGTACTTGATAGCGCTTCTTTTGTTTCTTTTGTTCAGACACATGCAATCTCTTTTTATAAAACTTGTTTTATTATCCCGAGTCTCCTGTCAATAATATAAATTTAAAATAAATAATATAAATACTAAATTTGGAAATTGTATACGTGCATGTATCGAAGGAGCAAGAATCGTCCGCAATTAATTGTCCGCGATGCAAAAATCGTTGTTCATAATTAAGGATTAGAAAATGAAAAATATTTCTTGAGTTAGAATTCATTCGAGAATTTAACAGAGAAAAAATGTCTTTCCGTCATGGTGGACACGGTAATGTTATCAACGGGTACCGTCAACTGTAAAATTCCCGTCGAGGGGCGGAAATCCCATAAGTCCTTCAATTTCGTGGTTACGTAAGGGCTGGGGCGAGTATAATCTTCGGGAATGGGGTGCGGTATCGGCGAACGATCTCCGCCGATAATGCACCGGGAATAACTTACGAAATCCTCGTGTTCGGGAATAAACAGAGAACTCGTTTCGATATTATGGTTATCGTTGTTAACGTTACATCGTTATTGTGCGCGATGATTAAACGCTCCGGTTTCGCCGGTTGAAATCGCTCCGCTTTAAAATACGAACGTTTTCGATTCAATTATCGCGTGCCTGCGCGCGCGCCGTGTAATTGCGACACCGATGCAGCGAATTGTGTGAATTCGGAGAAAAATCGCTGCGAAATAATTTAAACACTTCCGACGATGTTTGTAACGCGTATGAATATTCAGTGCTTTTTGTTTGCAAAGAGGCGCGGTTTTATTGGACGTTGATATGCATGGAATAATTTGTAAAATTAAATGTTTCTGCTCCTTTCTGGCTCGTTTTGCAGTTTTAGCGACTGTGTGCGCAACGGGGATATAAGTTTGTCGTTGTTGTTAAATGTCGAAGCATTCGGGACGCGAAGAAAGAGAAATTTAATTGAAAGCACAGACGTTTATAGTACGTTGTAAATTGTTAAAACTCCGATATAATAATTTCTTTACCGACTGTTCATCCAGTATCACTATTAATTGATCGATCATCGTTCCTAAACCATAGTTTCTCCACTTTCTCTGGTCCATTGCACCTTTTATTACATTATCACCACAATTTCCAAGTATGATTGCACCCGTGTAATTTCTAAATCTTAAATATGCAACAAATTTCATAAATAGAAAATTTTAAAGCCTCCAAAATGTCTCTAACGCGTAAACATGTGAATCATTATCAGACTGCGAATCTATATGCGAAATAAAAATTGTCGCGTCAATTGCAAGACACA
Organism: Halictus ligatus; assembly: GCA_028454255.1. Taxonomy (NCBI): domain Eukaryota; kingdom Metazoa; phylum Arthropoda; class Insecta; order Hymenoptera; family Halictidae; genus Halictus; species Halictus ligatus. The sequence continues at coordinate 2,217,992 of CM052131.1, forward strand.
GGGACCAAATACGAATTTACATTTCTTCAGTGGTTTCATTAAGTTGTAGCAAAAGTATTTCTTAATGGACTCATAAATTCTTGTAATCTTTTTTGTGAAACTACATACTCCCACGTTCCTCGTAAATCCATCAAACCCGCAATCTAATTACCTAAACAAGATCTGGGTCTCTTTCAACCCAGTGTACAGAAATCGTCGTTTAATTACTCAGCTTCTGGCAATTAATCGAATGAACAACTGTCACGTTCGAAACAGAAGAAAGACCAACGTGTCGGCAAGAATTACCTCGAAGAATCTGTCGAGAAGAAAACTTAAAAATAAGGCATTAAATAATCCGGAATCAATTATGTGTAATTGTAAGAACAGTCTGCCGTCCAATATAAAGATAAAAATAATAAAGATAAAGATAAAAATGAATCTGTAAAGGGGGTGAACCAAAATTCGTGAGCAGAGGGAACATTAAACCGTCGATATTATGTTCGAAGCGTCGCTCTCGATCAAGCAGCACGATACCTAATGGTTTCCTCAAAGCAAACAAACTGAAAACTACAATAACAATTACGGGGTATATGGATATCACGATTACAAAGCTGTCTATCGTCTCGAAGAGCATAACAATCGCCGCGGAAACGTTCGCGCCGGCGTAGGTCATTTTAATAACCTCCTTTACGCCTCCATTAAATCGCGGTTACGATCCTGCCGGCAAGTGGAAGACGTTACCGCCGGCAATTTCGCCGGGATCGATCGATAGATCGGCCGATTTCGAGCTTTCGAGTGGGTAATGGAGCCGCGGGACCAACGAAATCTCTCGGCTAATCGGCAGATCGGGAGCGAGCCAGGACGGAACTGCAGGTCGGCTTATGCGGTAGTCGAGCCTACGTTGCACCTGTTGCATCTGTTGCATCGCCGCCGCGACTGTGCCTGCGCGGGCGAATCGTTTCCCAGAAGCTTGCTTATGCACCTGTAACGAACCGAGCTGTCAGAAACAGGCTTTCGTTTCACGTCCTCTGCCGGCCCTTTCGCGCTAAACGATCGGGTTTTCATATTTCTCGGTTGTAGCAACTATAAAAATTCATTTATGGAGCAAATTGGAATGCAATTGGCCAAGCAGCTATTATATTGAAAATTACGGGCAATCTCACTCAATGTTTATGTAATCAAGGTATACAATGACAACAGAAAATTAGAATCTTGTGAAGAAGAAAATTTTAATTTTTTGTTGTCATTGTATGCTTCGATTATATAAAAATTGAGTGAGATCATAGTTAATTTGGGGAGAGTCTGAAATGCTTGCACATCCTCTTTTGCACCTGTCGTCTATGGCATCTGATAAATTTGAGTGTAAGTGAGTTAATTTTAAGTATAAACTTCCCCTTTGAGTTATCATGTAAACATGTATGTTATTCACTTTCTTCTTCATAAAATTTTAATTTTTTGTTGTCATTGTATGCTTCGATTATATAAAAATTGAGTGAGATCATAGTTAATTTGGGAAGAGTCTAAAATGCTTGCACATTCTCTTTTGCACCTGTCGTCTATGGCATCCGATAAATTTGAGTGTAAGTGAGTTAATTTTAAGTATAAACTTCCCCCTTGAGTTATCATGTAAACGTGTCTGTTATCCATTTTCTTCTTCATAAGATTTTAATTTTATACTTAAAATTAATACTTAATATTTAAGTAATAATATTTAAGTATACTTAATATCCCCCCTAATATCCCTTAATATTCCCCCTTGCGTTATAAATACAATATACTTAAAATTAACTTCCCCCTTGCGTTACAAGTATAATATACTTAAAATTTAAGTTTGTACATAAAATTAACTTCCCTCTTGCGTTATCATGTAAACATGTATGTTATTCATTTTCTTCTTCATAAGATTTTAATTTTATACTTAAAATTAATACTTAATATTTAAGTAATAATATTTAAGTATACTTAATATTTAAATATACTATACTTAAAACTTAAGTTTATACTTAAAACTTGCGTTATAAGTATAATATACTTAAAATTTAAGTTTATACTTAAAATTAACTTCCCCCTTGCGTTATAAGTACAATATACTTAAAATTTAAGTTTATACATAAAATTAACTTGTATGTTATTCATTTTCTCCTTCCTAAAATTTTAATTTTCTGTTATCACTGTATGCCTCGACTATATAAAAATTGAGTGAGATCATAGTTAATTTGGGGAGAGTCTAAAATGCTTGCACATCCTCTTTTGCACCTGTCGTCTATGGCATCCGTTAAATTAGAGTGTAACTGAGTCTTTACATAAATTTTCTATAAAGTAAAGCGATTTGGAATGCAACTAACGGAGGAATCGGTGTCGCATCGTCGAAAAAAACAAAAAAAAAAAGAACGGTCAGAATGATCGCAATTAAGCCGGTGTGCGGTCGCGGGCGCATCGCGATTACGCCAGTTTCGTGCCTGGCATTATGGCATTGGTTCGCGTGCCCGCGGCGGCCCTCGTTTTCCGCATGTGGCCGCGCGGCCGGCTCGCTCACGCACACGATCGGCATAATTACAGGCGAATTCAGTACAGGGGAATCGCGCACGAACGAATATGCTCGCCCGTGCCAATTTTCCCGGCATGCAATACCAGAAACCCGTTGTACGTGTCCGCGAATTTCCAGCCCCGCTGGAAGATGACGGAGAGCGAGTCGACCGCCCTTTTCCTCTTCGTCCTCTTCCTCCTTCCTCCTTCCTCTTCCTTCCTTTCTTTCGCGCGTATTCTCGGGACCGTTGCCGAGGACGATTCGATCGAAACTATTATGCACAATCAAACTGTTCGCCGATCAAAGATTCCGCGGGGAACTTTATCGCGGACGCTGCAGACGACATGGTGGGACGCAAAGCGCAGGCTCATTTGCACGCTCGCAACTCGAGCCTGTGTTCGCGGAATAATAATTTCCCCTTCGACGAAACGCGGACACAGAAGTTTCCCTGTCACGCGTACGGACGAATAAATTATGGCATTTCGAGGGACTCAACCCCCCTTCTCCTCCTCCTCCTCCTCCTCCTCCCCCCACCCTCCTCTATGTACCGAGTACTTCCGTCGCACGGTTGAAAGTTGAAATTAAATAAGAGAATTTCTTGGATCGAAATTTGTAGTGCGATTGGCTGACGTTTTAGTCTCCATTGGTCGTTCTT
>CM052131.1:2221252-2233925 GCA_028454255.1 Halictus ligatus
ACCACGCAAATGGAGAACTTTGGAATGAGTGGTTCCAGAGCGAAGTTCGCAGAGTTTGAATCAGAAAAATGGGGACTCGTTGGGACGCACGGTCTCGTTGCAAACGTAAATCCGCGTTGTAACAAATTTCGGTGTATTCAGCGAATGCGACAACGTGTGCATCTTCGCTCCGTAAATGCAAATGCGTGTACACGTGCAACTTTCCGCGGCAACTTGTTCCGGTAACCTGCTATACTACATGTCGTTACCGTAACTCGTCGCTGCAAACTGCAACTTACAATTTTGTAGAACCCGGTGCGAGCACAATTCTGACAATTATGCGCCGGGCAGACGAGTCCCGTGACAATGACATGATGTATCGCTAAATCACATACTCGAAGATAGAAGAACAAGCTGTGTATACATCATTATTGTTTTTTTAAACTCTTCTCATCGTTATAAATTAATTTATAGATGTCAGAATGGAGGACAAATTTGTTTTGTCGATTATTTTCATTACTATATGCAGTATATTGCACGTATGACGAAAACGAATAAATAAAATTCAAACAACAGTGAAAATATATATATATATAAAAGAGACAAAAATATAAAAATAAATACAGCTTATTGAAATTACTAAGTGTCTAGATAAATTCTGCATCTTGCAATTAATACAAGAAAATGTTATTTTCATTTAAACTCCGCAGACCAGCGGTGAAACCCGCTTCAACAAAAATAAAAACAACTATTCATTTACAAACCAGCGCATGCCATAAGGGATCTAAAACTGGACGCGATTTATAAATTAATTTATAGATGTCAGAATGGAAGACAAATTTGTTTTGTCTATTATTTTCACTACTGTATGCAATATATTGCACGTATGACGAAAACGAATAAATAAAATTCAAACAACAGTGAAAATATATATATATATATATAAAAAAGAGACAAAAATATAAAAATAAATACAGCTTATTGAAATTACTAAGTGTCTAGATAAATTCTGCATCTTGCAATTAATACAAGAAAATGTTATTTTGATTTAAACTTCAACAAAAATAAAAACTATTCATTTACAAACCAGCACATGCCATAAGGGATCTAAAAATGGACGCGATTTTGAATTTTTCCGGATCTGGGAAATGGTTTTGGAAAGATTAATTTAACCATAAAACCACGAAACTGCTCGCGAACGTTTTTCCGCGGGCATAATCTGTTCCTCGGCGAGACGTAAAAACGAATTCCAAACGGAGGAGAAGATAATGCGAGTAGTCCTCGCATAATAATCTTTCCTCGGCCAGTTTAATACCGCCGGGTCTTTGGGAAGGGCACTCGAAAGCATTTCCGCGAGGTGCGTCCCGATGGCTGCACACTGTACGCGCTCCGCGGAAACTGCATTTCCGTAATGCACCTATACGTGTTCCCGTCGCTGGGCTCTCCTTTGCGAACTGGCCGACAGCCGCGGCGAGCCCATTAGATCCCATTTGCATCGAAAATTTGTCCCGATAGCTGCGGAAATTTTAATATCCCTCTGTTCGACGCTTGGCCAGATTTAAACGCGATTCTAACGCCGCACGAAGTCCCAGGTCGAATCCTGTCGAATACAATTTTCTCCCAATTTTCGAATCCTTTGAACACAACTGCGGTCACATTGATACGCATTAGTATAACCAGTCCCTAAAGTCGCAAATCAATTTATGGCAATCGAGTCAAACCAGCATTTCGATTACACAATCCCTAAAAAGGGTACACACGGATAAGGAGGTCAAAGGAACAAAATCGAATTTGCATTCGATAGTTTATCCAAAGAATATACTTTCTATATACTCTTATATTTTACTTTACTTTTAATATACTTTTTATATGTCCACTATGGGGAACAGTAATGAGGTGTCAAAGAAAATCAGGTTTTCCCGTAATTATATCCTCTTCAATTGATAAATCTAAAAATAATCAGGTATATTTCAGCTACTAGAATGCACATCTATGAATTTCTTTCAGAATTTTTAGCTCCGAAATCGAATTTTAAAAGATAAATCAAAATTTGGAAATGTCGATATCTTGGAGAAGTTGCGAAATGCTAAGTTTATATTTTTACAGTTTCAGCATCTGGTTACGGTTGTTAACGCATGATTTTATCAGATTTTTCAAAGTGGGGGCACATGGTTAAAAAAGAAAATCGAAACCCGATCATTTTCGAGCGCCCTCTGGCGAAAATCGATGTAATCTCCAAGGTTAACGATATAACCCCCAGAGGGCGTTCCGGTCCGGTTGCAGTTTTCGCAACGTTACAAAACTAATGATAAGTTAAGATGGCCTGTTGCAAACTCAATTTTTTCACCTCGATATTATATTATCCGGCTATACCCTTTCTGCGCAGAAAGAAACTAAAGCGGGCTGCTGCAAAAACTGAACTCGCGTACGCTCTTCCAATTTTCTTACCGCCATCGCTGACCGAAAGGGAGATTCTGATTCGCCCAAAAAAATTCCGTAGCTAATCACGCAGCTAGATAATAGAATAAAGAACGACCGTACCGAGTTTAATTGGAACTCGGTGTTTGACCGAGAACGAAACGTTCTTGGAATAGAATAGCAGCGAAATTTTCACGACACACAGTGGACCAGAAAATTTAGCGACATTTGAACATAACTTCCGAACCGTAAGAGATATCGACACGAAATTTGGGCTCAATAATATATTATCATTATTTTACAAATGGGTGCAAAAAAATCAAAATATTATTGCAGTAATATTTACTTTGTATTTGTTATTAGCTTCCGAGAAAAACTCAGCACATGCTGAACCATTCTAGTACCTAGATTTATAGTTTTATAGCCTGTAACCAAATGTACTTAAATTTATTTAATGCTTGAATGTATTAAATAGGAGCGTCAGGGTATCTCATTAAAGAGAAGCAATTTCTGTGGCGAAAAATGCTGTTCTTGAAACGCCCATGTTTCAATGTTTATTGCAACCGTAATATTGATTAAAATGTACTAATTTTTTCATTGGAGTGTAAAACTGTATGGACGGGCTGAACGTTGACAACATTATATATCGATAATTTGTGAAGTGGGACGAGGGAGGAACTAATTCTTGTGTGATTATATAAAAGAAGATGTACTGTAAATATTGTAATTGGTTTTAAAGCGGAATTCTGTGGAATTAAATGAATATGCTCTCTTAATGTAGAAAATTTCGCAAATTTTTCTTACTATATTCAACATTATTTCTTTAATAGAATACTTGAATGAATTGCTATTCAAAAACAAGGTTTTTCATCGCAAAAGTATGCTTTTCAATTTTAAAAAAAAATCGAGAGAAAATGTTAAATAGGAGCGTCAGGGTATCTCATTAAAGAGAAACAATTTCCGTGGCGAAAAATGCTGTTCTTGAAACGTCCAAGTTTCAATGTTTATTGCAACCGTAATATTGATTAAAATGTACTAATTTTTTCATTGGAGTATAAAACTGTATGGACGGGCTGAACGTTCACAACATTATATATCGATAATTTGTGAAGTGGGACGAGGGAGGAACTAATTCTTGTGTGATTATATAAAAGAAGATGTACTGTAAATATTGTAATTGGTTTTAAAGCGGAGTTCTGTGGAATTAAAAGAATATGCTCTATCAATGTAGAAAATTTCGCAAATTTTTCCTACTATATTCAACATTATTTCTTTAATAGAATACTTGAATGAATTGCTATTTAAAAAACAAGGTTTTTCATCGCAAAAGTATGCTCTTCAATTTAAAAAAAAAGATCGAGAGAAAATGTTAAATAGGAGCGTCAGGATATCTCATTAAAGAGAAACAATTTCCGTGGCGAAAAATGCTGTTCTTGAAACGTCCAAGTTTCAATGTTTATTGCAACCGTAATATTGATTAAAATGTACTAATTTTTTCATTGGAGTATAAAACTGTATGGACGGGCTGAACGTTCACAACATTATATATCGATAATTTGTGAAGTGGGACGAGGGAGGAACTAATTCTTGTGTGATTATATAAAAGAAGATGTACTGTAAATATTGTAATTGGTTTTAAAGCGGAGTTCTGTGGAATTAAAAGAATATGCTCTATCAATGTAGAAAATTTCGCAAATTTTTCCTACTATATTCAACATTATTTCTTTAATAGAATACTTGAATGAATTGCTATTTAAAAAACAAGGTTTTTCATCACAAAAGTATGCTCTTCAATTTAAAAAAAAGGTCGAGAGAAAATGTTAAATAGGAGCGTCAGGGTATCTCATTAAAAAGAAACAATTTCTGTGGCGAAAAATGCTGTTCTTGAAACGTCCAAGTTTCAATGCTTATTGCAACCGTGATATCGATTAAAATGTACTAATTCTCGTCGATCAGATATCGATACGAGAAAGTTCGTTTTTCGGCTAAATGTCGCTTATTTTCCCTATTCTTTTATGTCCTTATTTTTCTTATTTTTTTTTTAAGGTAGCAACGATAAAATGTCCCTACATTTCCAGGAATCGATATCCTTTATGTTGCACTAGCAACCGCGATTCTGCATTTCTTAAAATAATCCGCCATAATTGTTCCTTTTCTTTCTCCCTCGGAGATGCCGTTGATCTAAGTTGTAACTTTGGCAGTATGCGGGCATGTATTCCTTTTTCTCCTCCCATTCGTATCCTGTCGCCAGAACAGTGATGTATCGTTTTACTCTCCCTTTCCTTCTTTTACTTTCACAAACTTTTCGTTTGACGTTCAACGCTGTAATTTATTTAACAAAACCCAACACTTTGTCTATGCAGGCGAAGGTAGGCTTGCGAGAACGTCCTCGAAACAAAGGATGCTGGATACGATGCGTGCGGCAAGCCCTGCCAATGAGAATTTAATGTCTCGAGTTTCGCGGAAGAGAGGGGCGGAAAAGGGTGGAGACGGCACACGCTGTCTTGTAAAAAGAAGATCGGATACACGACACCACCGGAGGCTTAATCTCGGTCGTTAAGGGCTGTCTCGTGGTCCCGTCGGTCTGTTGGACCTCGTGTCATCCATCTTCCGCGGCTCCCGGACGTTTCGAGATCATCCTAATGCCGATAGACACCCTTTCCCTTTCGGAAAGCTTTCGCCGAATGGCTCAGCCGATCCGGAAGCGGATCAATCATCGTCGTCGCCGAGCACTGTGCTCGTAACACGACCGCCATTAATCATGGAATAGCTGCTGTACTTCCATGATGTTCCTCACAATTCCACGTTAATTAGGCATTCCTTTGAGACGTTCGCAGTCGTGTTATTCTATGCGCACGCGGGGCTGATCCCGTTACGCTTTGAGGACGGTGCCCTTTGTGCCGGTTGCACCGCGAAATGCGAGCGATGCACCCCTCGGAAGTCGATTTTTTTTTTTATAAAGAAAACACGTCGAGGTAATTGTCGAATTCTTGTTGCGGGTATGGAAATATTTTTACGAGACGTCTGCATTTGGTGCGAGTGAGAAATTGCTGACGCTCAAGACGCACAGCTTTAATTAATTATGAATTTTTCAAGAAATATTGTTGAAGATATGAGCCGTTTATTTTGAAAGTGGCCTAAGTCCGTTTATCTTAAAATCGAGATATTTAAGGGTTTGCGTTTCAATGAATTTAAACATTATTAATGAGTCGTACTGCTTAAGTGTATCTAAGGGTGTTAAATTTATAGTTCCTATTGAAATAGTGGCAATTATTAAGTGAATAATATGCGTTTTCTTATCAAGAATGAAGTTAGGCCACTTTCCAAATTAACAACCAGATTCGTTATAAAATTTGAAGGTGCCCAAGTCCATTCAACATAATTCAAGATGCTTCAAATTGAAAAAAAAAACAATACTGAATTTATTTTACATATCCTTAAAACACTTCGGGAACATAATTTATGCGATTCAATTAACTACATAACGGCAACGGCAATCTTTGTTTTCGAAAATTTTTTCCGGTACACTATTTCCGGTTTGAGTACAATATCTTTTTCCTGAATTCCGTTCAATCTTTCGCACTTTTTGGATGTGTGATTCATCGATTTTTTCTCTATTGTTATTCGTATCTTCATCCTCTGAAGACGAGTATTGTTCTATAATTCGGTTTCTTTTTCGATTTTTTTTTTAAATCATTACTCACTATTTCTTCTTCACTATCCGAACTAAATAACAGTCTTGTTCTGTTCTTCCCCATGGGTGAAATAATTTCTAAAATTTAAAATTAAATTTTAAGTTTTGTATTAATTAAACGTACTGGTTATTGAACTAACGCAATTGTCCAAAAACTGAGGTTAAATTGTAAATACTAATTAATTAATATTACCTTCATCGCTACTTTCCGACATTATCAATAGTAAATATATTATCTTGATTATTTAAGTATAAATGGAGTTAGGCCACTTTCAAGCTACACGGTTCGATTATTAAACTAACTCTGATAACTTATGTGTCAAGAATTATCGTATTTGCTCGGATCATAAGCAGCCTGAAATGCTTTACTGATAAATAACATAAAGTTGTACACGTAACCATGATAACCGGAAAAAACTGAGAAACGGAGTTAGGCCACTTTCAAAATAAACGGCTCATATTTCTTAGACAAAATTCCGTCGGTCGAATTTGAGTAATTAAATATCTATTAGAGCTGACACATTACCTGTAAACGATCACATCGGTCTCTAAAAATCGTGCGATTTGATCTTTCAGGTCCGATGCTGTGTGTTTCGGTTTCGTTAATCAATTTTCTGGTTCATTCTAGGATCAAGAAAGATGGCGCTTTCGGTAACAAACGAAGGGACAGAAATGGAAGGAGAAAAGGGAAAGGGACTCATCAGCAAGGCGAATAAAAGTCTCGGCTTTTGGGTGATCGTCCGGTTCTTTTTTTCTTTCGGCATCTATCACCCCGTCGTTCGCTAATCGCCGAAACGTTTAGCCCCCGTGATTCACCGTGGTTCCAGCAGTATTTCCAGGTGAAAATGATCGATCGTTTTTCGCCGGGAGCTCCGCTTGTTAACCCGGCTAATAAACGGAAGAGCGGAGCGAGTCCGAAAGTGGGTTCGAATGCGATTGGATAGTTTCGACAAGTTTGCGAACGCTTTGACAGAGAAACGCAACGGGTTGACGGGCACTGGAGTTTGATGTGGGTTCGAACCGATCGGAGCTGTTCTGGGAACTGGTTGAAAACTGTTCCGCGCCGGTCGTTGGTCTCGACTGTGTGCCAGCCAATTGAAATGCAGTGAAAACGATAAGAAAACGCGATGAAAGGGAAGTTCGGTTGAAGTTCGTTGAATTAAAATTCGGCGTCTGCCTCTTGTTGACTTATTAGAAGTACGAACTCGGGAGGATAACTCTCCGTACATTTAGCAGCGTTAGTTGAACATTTATTTAAGACTATGTACAATGTTGTGGGTATAATAGTTGGGCGCATACCGAACAAGAATACTGTGGTATCATAGATTTAGGCGAAATGTCGTTGGGTCTTCAATGGCAGGAAGAGGGCCGTAGAACATCGAGGCCTGACGAAGACCAGGCCCAAGGGATGAGGGCCATAAAAGAGAAAGTGTCCCTGACGAAAACCAGGCCCAAGGGTAGGCTGGGATTTTCGAGGGGCACTCACAGGATTTTTGGGGATGAGTGCGAGTGTGTATAAAAGGACATCTTTGGGGAGAAAAGACACACTTTGCGTTGACTGCGGGGAGTGAAGAGCGTATGCGTTGTGTGAGAGTTTCCGCCATCATAGTTATCTACTCAATACCTTTTTACATTTTTAATAAACAACCGTTATAAACCATATACTACAATACGAACGAAGAAGGCACATCGCAGAAGAAGGAAATCGAGAAGAACAGAAACAACCATATGGAACGCTAGATCGGTGAGATCGATAACGCAAAATCGAACCGAACACCTCGCGCGCAACGCCATCTGTCCGCCGCAGAATTCCAACATGGCTGCATCTACTCACAGAACATCATATTTAAACGGTGGATATTTATGCAAAATAAAAATCGTCGGCATCGATTCCTAGTCGCAGAAACCATGGAATTTATTTAATTTATTTCTCCCTTCAGCGATTTCATTAAGTCCTAACAAATGTATCGATATTTTCAATTCCACCTAATTTTTCCACCGTACCAAAACTACACTCACACGCTTTTACTTCGAACGCGCATAATCCGCAGTTTATTCGCGAGTCTCCATCCCAGGGAAATCGAGTAAATTAATTCAACTAATTTCTGCGCCTCGGATTGTTCGTGCTGAGGAGGAATAAGTGGACAATTTATAGCAACGATGCCGCTCGATGAGCGTTAAAAAATCGCCGAAGCATTTTCCTCGGCCAACGAATGGTCTATCGTTCCCGCAAACGATCTCCACCGGACAGATGACTCTCGTTCTCGAAAATCGGCATCATTTTGCTCCCTTCGGATCCAAGGGGATGGATCCCCTCGCGTGGTAACGCTCTCGAGCCTAAGTGCACCCCGAACCACGCAAGCCAGTCCGAACTCGTTATAATTTTCCGGTGGCGTATTCGATCGAGTAGCTCGGGCACGCGTGCGATCGGTAACGATTCACGAGCCCGGTGGAATGAAGATGCATCGCAAGACGCTCGTTTATCGATCCGAAAGATCGGCCAGAGAATTCGCCTAACTGCCGTGCCGCGTTGAACCTTCGAGCGGGACTATAAATTCATCTTTACGAGTGCATTCTGCTGTCCCGCGGCCTCCAGGTTCAGCTGCAACCGGTAACAATTCATGGGACACGGCAATGAAGATAGAGGGACTAGGGGAAACTCTTGGAAAGACGTGTTTTGCGGAGACACCTTGGATACGAGACCATCTCTCTCTTTCTCTCTCTCTCTCTCTCTCTCACTCTCCTGTCATCGATCATTTATCAGGTAGGATGTCGGAAAGCCCATTATCGCCGGACGCACCGTGGCGCAGAAATCCGAGCGTATTATAGTGAGCCGGAAACGCAAAAAGATGCAGAAGAAAACGAATTTTAAAGCTTCTTCGATGAAACTTTGCTTACCAGCTCTCGGACCCTCGACGTTTCTCGGGAATAGTTGAGCAAGAATTAATACCAGTTAATTATAGTTTGACGTTTCGAAACAAGCTGTGATTTATTCGTAATTTTTAGACTGCGGATTTTATGCATTTATGGCACAAAGGGGGGAGGGGGTACGGAGAGGGGTTTATTTTGAAACAATAAAAGGATTACAAGAATTTAAATTTCTAAATAAAACAGAGTGATAAAAACAGGGTGATAAATTCCTACTTGGTTTCCAAGTCTTGCAATTAACGTAAATGATTTTTATTTTGACCCGCAGTCTAATAATTTTACAATTTAAGGGAGCTCGTCTTAATGACGTGCAAGAAGTCATGAATCAAAAATACATTTGAAAAAATGTAGTAAATGAAAAGAAAAAGGAAACGGACAAGTGGAATAGGTATTGCCTATGGTCAGACAAGTAGGACTATTGTAGGAGGATTGTCTCCGGTGAAACAAGTGGAACAGGTGTTATGTATGGTCAGACAAGATGTGTAAAAATGAGCTACGCTCTAGCAAGTGGCGTAAGAATGATCTATGCTGAAACCTAGTGAAGCAGTGGTTATATATGGTCAGACAAGATGGTTGAATCGATGTACGCTACGACAAGTAGAACAGGTATTCTTCTGATCAGACGAATGGAAATAGTCTGCAGCGAAAGATTTTATTCTCGACTAAATTGTGATTGTGAAACGCAGTTTCCCAACCTATCGAATAAACAATATCACCGTGAGATCGTACGTGTTGTAACATTGTTGTGTTTGTAATTAATAACAGACTGAGATGCAGATTTAGGACTTTTTGCGATTCTGGCTGACTGTGCAGCGTCTCGGTGACTGCTCCGCACCGATGGCATCGATCGGACCACGGAACATTGCGTTTCATTGTGATCGCCTCGACGAGGCCTCGTTATTACTTCAAGGACCATTTCGTTTCGCCTCTCCAAACAACGGGAGAGCTCCCCTCTCTCTCTCTCTCTTTCTCTCTCTTTCTCTCTTGTCCTCGAAAACCATTCGACGGGAACGGCCGTCCGCAATGGGCCGGGGATTTTTCGAATCGCGTGAATGCATCTGTCGCGACGCGATCCCGTTAATTAATTAAGGGCATCCTGTCTGCGGACATACGCCACCACCGCGTAATTCCAGTTAGAACAATCGTTATTTGCTATTGCCAAACAGGCGTCGGCGGACTCGTTGGTTCACACCACTGCGAAACCGAAGAAAATTCGGTGAAGTCTCGGGGATCTGTAAACTGAAATCTAACAGAATTTACGATCGAGATAAAGAGAAGCAAAGCTGCGAACCAAGTCAGAAAAATCTATGATTTCGGTGAAAAATTATTCAGCGTACAACAAAGCGGAAGTTAATAGTTTACACGGAGGTAACCGATAACCTAGGAAAATTTCATAAACAGGAAAATTTCATAACCCAAATGGAAAACCGTGAAAGGCGAAACAGTCGCGCTCTTAATTACCCTGACAATCCGCGTGCATTCGTACACACGACGTCGGCGAAACAAAACCAAAAAACTAGTGTCTGCACGCGAAAGGCTGAATCGCAAATGGGAATAGGAACGCGCGCATCAGATACCGTTTCATCCTCGTGTTTCTCCCAAACGGAGAACAAAAAAATGTTACCCTAGATTTTTCTGTCTGCTTCTTTCATTCGTAGATCCTACAGGTTGCGCCAGCAGAGTTCGCTGACATTTTTCTGTGACTTTTGTTACAGTTTCTATTAAGAAATTGTTTGTCTTCGGACAGTCCTGTCTTCGAAGGATATTAAGATTGCTTGCGATCGTTCAATCTTGTAGCTGGAGCAACAGAATGATTCACGTTGTCGAACGTAATCTCGACATAATAATAAGGTAGGCGGGCATCCGATCAGATAAGTAGAATGGGAGTAGTTAGTCGGACGAATGGGGTGGGGATCGCCCGTGGTCAGAGAGAATCAGACCGAGTATGGTCAGATAAATAGAATAGGGTTGTGGCCAGCGGTGCAGTGTGTAGAATAAGATTGGCCTGTAGCCAGATAAATAGAATAAGGCCGGTATGTGCCCAGAAATAAACGAAATGGGAGACGAACTATGACCGAACGAGAGAAATGGGATCGTTAGATGAGTGAAATTCTATGATTACAATGATCGGACAAATAGAATTCGGGGTGGTATACAATTAGCTAAACAGAATTTGGATTAACGACATTCTAAGTGAAACAGGAACGATCTATGATCACATAAGTAGAAGCAGAAAGAATTATGAAACCAAACAAGTGGAAAAGGAGTACAATATGAAGCGTCGAGTAAATCAAGGTCGACGTGACATTGAATAACTCGAACAGAGGAGACCTGAAATCAGATAAGTAGAAATAGGAACGTTCTGTAATCAGACAAGTGAAATAGGCGTGGCTTGTAGCTTGGCTCGTATTCTAATTAGAATAGGAGCAATTTATGATTAGATACAAACGGAATAAGAATTACAATTATTATCACTGTCTACGATCGTACAAGTGATATAGGCGCTGAATTATTATACATATAGTCGGACCAGTGGATATCTACGGTCAGACAAATAGAATCTACTCTACTGCTATCGCCAGAGCCAAGTGGAATAGGTATTGCCGATCAGACCAATGAGGTAGAAGTTATCTATCGTCAGGAGAAAATGGAACACCAGTGATATGTACACTGAAGCAAGTGGAGCAGAGGATGTTTACGGTCAGAAATGTGAAATTATGTTTACAGTCAGAAATGTGAAATTATGTTTACAGTCAGAAATGTAAAGTGTGCTACTCCTATGGGCAGGGGCAAGTGGAATAGGAATTATGGTCAGACGAGAGTGATAGATATTATCTGCGGTCAAAGGCAAGTGAAATGCATTAATGATGAAGTCAAGTGGAATAAGAACTAACTATGGTCAGACGAGCGAGGCGGAGATCGTCTATGGTCGAAGGAAAGTGGAACAACAATAATATACAGTCAGACAAGTGAAGCAGGGGATATCTGCAATCACACATGCGGAATGCAATAGATTGGGATGAAAATAATTTCAGGCCGGACTACTGAAATGAAGAAGACCTATAAATAAGACCTATAAATTTTATTTATAACCGTATAAATAAAACGCAACTTTACGATCGTAAGCCAAGTGGAATAAAAATGATCCTATGGCCATCCGAGCATCCAGTGTTGGATTTTCTCAATAAAAATCCATTTCCACAGCAAAATTCCGAAAAATGAAAGAACGGGGATCGTCGTGGGAACGATGGAGGTCAGAAACAACGCATTTCCTCGCCCTAATCGCGGTGAATAGCTCGCTGTCCCGGTAACAAAGGGCATTTTCACGTCGTTGGCTTGTCGCCAGCACGCGCGATTCCGCTTTCCTGCACACGGACCGGTCACGCGGACGTTGCCAAGAAGTCGAAGACGCGTGGATACACGTGTACACGTCCGTGTAGGTAACGTAAACACGCGTTCACGTAGGAGGGACGTCTCCAGCCTCCCCGTGCAGGAACTCTGTGGTCCTGCGGCTCGGCGAATCCGCATAACAGGACAGTCGGAAGGAAGGGAGTTTGCGGTGTCTGACAGGATGCGAGCGACTAATCGATGCCGAGGACAGATTTCCTGCCCGGCGATAACGCGCCGATCAACGCGGCTCCCTCGAGAGAGAGA
>CM052131.1:2242272-2254870 GCA_028454255.1 Halictus ligatus
AATTTCAACTTCTTAAAATTATTAAACAAAATGTCTGAAAATTTGTATTTTACATAAAGATCCGCAGTGTAATGATTCTGTTGTACAAAATATGTGTTAACAGAATGTACTATACGTCAATTAAATAGAATCTCAATTATCTTCGAATTCAAAGAATCAACGTCTGCCACCCTCTTCGATCCCGAATTTTCCCGATATTCTCAAGCTTAATGGAAGCTTCGGGGGAAGCGAATCGAAGACAGAAGGGAGCCGAGGAAAATCAAAAGAATCGGGCTGGGTCGTTATGGGATGTCCGAAAGTCCGCGACGGGTAAATATTTAGGGGTGTTGGTAAATCGGGGCGGTATAGAGACAAGGAAGCGGTGTCCGTCAGCGAAACTTTCAGCGCTTATTTAATTTGCCCGCCGGGCCGAGAACGGCGGAAACCGAAACGCAGGGGTGAGAAAGAAGGGAGGGCGGAGTCGGTGGTGGAACGGCATAATCTAGTTGGTTCCCCGGGAATTACGTTCGTCTCTTAGTGGTCCAATATCGAGGCACTTTCTTGCGGACTTCGATCCAGAAGTTGGTTAACTCCAGAAACATTTCAGACTCGAAATTATGTACAACGAACATTGCTTTCGCTGGAATGTATTTGTGAATTTTCCAATTTTACGCTGCATAATAAGTGTCGATGACGTACATGGTTTGCTAACTATGACAAGACTGCGTTTATTCAATTTATTCGACGATATCAAATTCGGTACGGATGATGAAATATTGAAGACAATATTATAAAAATTTATATGATTTAAACACGCACTCGGTACACTAAATTCCACGGAAATTGACTTCAATTCATAAAACAGAAAATGAACGAGGGGTAGAATAATTTGGCTGGAGGGTAGAATCATTTTTTGGTGCACTCGGGGTGGTTCGTGGATAAACTATAGGAGAATCGAAGGACATAGTAACTGGGGCTCTCGCAATAAGGATGAAGAAGAATTCTAGGATTCTCTTCTGACCGGGAAAATGCATTTTCATTGAAACAGATTGTGCGAGTCTGTATCGAGCAGGTGCTTGTTTTCGAGGGAGGAAATTTCTCTCTCTCTCTCTCCACTTCTCTTTCTCTTCGCCAGAATACGCTGGCAGGCTTCCGAACAACCCCTCTTCGTCATTTAATCAGACATCCTTGTTGATTACGCGCGGGACGATCGAGGAAACGAATTTAGAAATTTATTGGATCCATTTGTTGCCCAGGGGGATGGAGCTCTCTGCTTCCAGCCGGATTTCTGTTCGGACTAATTTTTATAAATTAATTTAGCGCTCGGATCGAACTAATTTTTGGAGACCTGGTGGCTCGTGCGAGTATGTTCCCGTTGGTCATTTTTGGAATATTTTGGGGCATACGTAGACAAGTTACAATGCTAAAATTGTTTACATTGTTCAATTGGATAAAATGTATGCCGCGACTAAAAAGCCAGAAAATCGGAAGCAAACGAAATTGCATGCTAGCATACATTTTTTTGGGTACATTGTGAAACATATTTATCAAGATGTATCGATATAAATAAATACAGAAATTTATTGGATCCATTTGTTGCACAAAACGCGGGGCACGTTCTGGTTACATTTTTGTACAGACTGTTTGCATATATTAATTTATAGCGAGCTATTTTTAAAACATTGTAGGTGGACCGTGATTTATATCTTTTATCCTGTATTTAATTACTATTATCCTCTTTCCCCTTGTTATTATTCTAAATCTGTACTGGAAAATTTAAACTGATTTTTGTCGGGAATTTCAGCAAATATGCGAATGAAAATAGACTATAGAGTAGTAGAGCAATTTATTTAATAAAATAAGAACAATCCCATGTTATATCTGAACTCAGACTGATGAACAAAATACATGTGAGTAGTAATCGATCTAAAAATCACACGTTTCACAGTAAGTTCAAAAAATGAGAAACTCAAATAAAAGCATTGAAATCCAAATGAATGGAGGCATCGAGCGAGCTCCCATGTTCTCTGGAGCGTTCAAAAATCACGTTGAACAATTCTATCTTCCTTTTGGCGGCGTATCGTTCCCAAACATAGTCGTTTACATAGTCGAATTAGATGTTCACATAGATTTTAGCATTGTTCCAAGACAATTGAATTGATTTTAATTGATCTTGGCATTGTAGCAAAGAATGGAACTCAAAAGATGTCCTTCACCAATGATAGAAAACTTTGAAGATTCTCTTTAGTCTACTAACCATTGTTATTCCAATAAATTATAAATATTAAATCTTAGTACACAAGATATACTCTCAACGTGGACAAATACGATTAATTCGAAACAAAAATGGACACGTAATATTAAATAGATTCTCTAGGATGTCAATAAGGAACGAGGTAATTTTTTCGACGAAATGAAGTGTTGATTTTTAAATGATCGTTCTAGTCACTATTTTTCAAAGTTTTCGTAGAAGAATATTTCATGGAAGAATTAATGCGGAAGGAAGACGATTCAATTTTTTGGTTGATTAGAACATTATTTCATTTTCATTTAATTGGAATATTATCTCTCACCTCTCAATCCTCCTGTTACACATCGATTCATTTCAAACGAAAATTATTGTCAAATCGTCTCAACTGATTTCAGTTCATCGAATTGTTTTCATTTAATTGGAATATTATCTCTTTCTTCTTACACCTGTGTTATTTAAGAAGGAAATAAAAGCGAATTCTTCTCATAAAAATGCTATTAAGATTCCATAAGAACGTACCCATTATTATTATTAAAAGATCGCCACAGAAAGTTCAATTGTATGGAGCTCCTGTACACGTTTGTCATTGAGTGAAACTTCTATTGAAACCGTTTTGAAAGGGATTCAGTATATTGCAAGAAAGTATGTATCCATGTTTGTCATTAAGCTCCTATTCATACGATTCTTAAAAGAATCCAGTATATCGCGAGGAAGTATGAGCGTCTGCGCGCATTGAGTACAGGTCCTGCTGAAAGAATTTTCAAAAGAATCTAGTGTATTGCAAAAATATATTTCTATTTGTGTATCTACGTTAGTACATTGTAAGAGAAGAAGACGCAACTTAACAAACAGCATGCACCGCCACAAGAGCGTCTAGATACCTAACAAATCTCTCAATATCTGTGCTATAATAGTTGTACAGTCGACGAAGATGTCACGTGCCTCCTTGAAAACGCACTTTCATCGATCCCGCGCCTTCTCGAATCGAATATGCAACGTTTTTCCGCCGCTGGAAATTCATACAGAATTTCTCGCGAAACCTTTCAAATATTCATGCGGCTCGTCACCTTCCTTCCGACGAAACTTTTTCGACCAGCCGATACGAAATCGGAGGATCGACCATCCCCGTGTTAGACCCTGCGGTGCAGTTTTAATGCATCTTGCGCTCGCTTCGGCAGTGCAGCACTCTACCTTTCAACTCAGCGATTTTTTAAATTACGAACGGCCACGAAGTCGTAGCGAAGCTACTTTTCAAATTGAAACCACGAGAATTGCACCATGGTCGACGTAAGTATGTACAATATAGTTTATAACAAGTATGTGCAATATAGTTTACAAAAAGTCGTGGAATAACAAGTATTTTATCGACTAAAATCGTATTGGTTACAAATAAGGATTATAAGTAAAATTTTTTAATTTTTCATCGAAATTAACTTCTCTCGTTGATACATGTTATGAGTGACCGAAAGAGAAGATCCAATTTTTTGACATTAATAACTGTTATTTGTAACCAAAAAGTATAAAAATCGATTCAAATCGAATAATGATTTTTATCGTAAAATGTTTTAGAGTAAATGTTATTTTTTATCCTTGTTTATAATTGGACTGCGAATTTTATGCGTTTATGAGAAAAATTGATTGAACCAACAAGAAACAGTGCGAGCATTAGAAGAATTTTCATTTTGCTCCAATTTGTTGCAATTGAGGGACTTTTTATAACAGTGTAGAGGTATGTATACAGGGTGTCTCTAAAATTTTATGTTTCCTCAAAATGAGTGACTCTTGAAGTTATTTGAAGTAACTTTTTCCTTCGCGAAAATATTCTCCGCGGTTATGTTGAGGAGTTATTAACGAAAAATGCGGACCAATCGGAGCGTGACTACAGCGGATAAATTCTGGCTCAGCCAATACCGCCACATGTCCGCTGCAGCCACGCTCTGATTGGTTCGTGTTTTTCGCTAGTAACTCCTTAACGAAGCGGCAGAGAATATTTTCGTGCAGAAATAGTTACCTCAAATGATCTCAGGAATCACCCCTTTCAAGGAAATACGTTTTTGGGACACCCTGTAGAACTAATATTTATTCATTAGATAGAGAAGAAAATGAAAAATGTAGGAACGTTATTGGGAACTTCAATGATGAAGTAACTCATACCAACTCCAGTAACTCGATTTAATGAATTTATGATGCTAACTTTCTTCAAAGTTTAATACGAAATTGTATTAATAAAGATAACATAATAATAAACGCAAGAGAATTGCAGAAGCAGTAAATTCTGTTGTTAGATACAACAAATACGAGGACTGAAATAATTTAGTTCCAAATTCCGTAGTCGCCTCAAAATCATATTTCTTAAAAAGTTGAATCTCCCTGGGATATTGCACACAAAATTTTCTTACCAACTTTGCCTGCATAATGTTCTGCCGTAGCTGCAGTTATTATTAGATGCACTACAGACAATTTCGCCGAAGTTTAAAGTGGTTTTCACGTTACTCTTGGATTACACGAAGTTGTAAAAAAAAAAGAAATATCTGTTCGACTACAATTTTTACAAATTCGACCGTGAAACATGCTCTCAAAAAACCGTGTAGTTCGGTTGTTGCTGTGATTAACAACACTCTGATGGAACTGGAAAACAATCTACTTCCTCGACTAACAAGAGCCCGTTTGCAATGAACATTGAAGCAGAAACGTCGTTAATCTTGACCAATGTAACGATAAAGTATGGCATTGCATCTATATATTTTTATGTGCTGCAGATCTACAGGTGCGAAAATTTTTACTATCGTTAATCTACAAATCAATAGAAAGAAAAGTTAATTTCCTCGAGTGAAAGGCTCTTTAAACGTAAAAATAATCCAAATGTCGTTAATCTTGACCAATGTAACAATAAAGTATGGAATTGCATCAATATATTTTTATATTTTGCAGATCTACAGGTGCGAAAATTTTTACTATCGTTAATCTACAAATCAATAGAAAGAAAAGTTAATTTCCTCGAGTGAAAGGCTCTTTAAACATAAAAATAATCCAAATGTCGTTAATCTTGATCAATGTAACGATAAACTATGGCATTGCATCAATATTTGTTTGTATTTCGTAAAGCTGCAGGACCAATAAAAATCGCAAAAATCCCACGATTAAAAATCTTGGTTGCAACGAAACCAAATCGGAAATTCCCGGATTCTGCAGTCGCCATAAACGAGCAAAGGTCCGCAGCCTAATTACCCGTCGCCTCGGCGAGTCTCCGCGAAAACGTACGCGCCTCGATTCGTTTAAAACGTTCGTAAAAAACCGTCGGTATCTCTTGCGACGTCTTTTTTAAGTCCTGCCCGGTGTTCGCTAATTAAAAGTCCAGGATCGAGCAGCAATGAAGAGGTAAAAGTTTCTCGGAACGCGCAAACATGGCGCCGTGCCATCCGGACTAATCGGGATCGCTGCAGCAACAGCGGCACACAAGAAACAAGAAATACGCGAGAGAGAGAGAGAGAGAGAGAGAGAGAGAGAGAGAGAGAGGGAGAGAGCAAAAGATCGTTTGACTCTCGCGGAAAGCCTGAAAATTTGTTTAGTAGTTTATTACATTAATTTGCGAAGAGGTCTTAATCAGAGCCGTGTGCGAATTTCTTTCTTGTGTTTCTTCATAATTTTATATGACGTCTAAATATGTTTAAACAATATTCAAAGAAAGCGCGTTGCCTTTGACGTAACAATTTCCTTGCCAATTTTGTTCTTGCGCCAATTGTTCAATTTTTATTTTAACAATTTCTATCAAAATATAGAATCCGAGGCAAGAAATGTTGCTTGCAAAACGGTACAAATTTTCCACTCGTGAATTGGCAAGTTCGAAATTAGTCAAAAGTGTGATCTAAAGAAAACTGATTATGATTAGATTGAATTAAAGTGTGCATTTAATACTGCTTGCAGCTTGTACAAACTTTGCCACGATTATCGAGAAACAATTTTTATTTTGCGTAAAACTCTACTGTGTAATCATGATTGCACAAAAATTAATGTAAGTAGTTTACTTTATTATGCGCCAAATAAGAGAACCAATATTCGATCGCACTGACTGTATAGCAGCAATCCGTGGTTCAAGAGATTTTCAAGCAGAGTGATTGTCGGTCAACAATATAATGAATCGATGTTGCACAAGTACCGGAAGTTCCAGAGAGGACGAAATACTCGTTAAACGTTCGCGGGATTATCAAACGCAATCATCTTAATTGATACACCGATAGCTTCACTAATTGATACCTTCAGACCCGAGATTTTGATGGTACCAGTATTCTTCAATTTATCTGCCGTGTATCCACATAAATTATTGCAATCGTGACGTTACATGCAATACATGTGCTTATATTTATTACGCTGGCCCGTAAACCATTAATAATAATATTATCATTATTTATTAACGAGTACTATTCTCTGCCAATTGCGGAATTGATAAGTCGATTAGGCGCGTTAGCTTCCGAACAAATTATGATGCACGTTGCAATGTATGCACACTGTGTGGCTTTTTCAATTCTAAAAATCGCACAATTCTGTATGCTCGTTTATAAAAATTGCGGGACTGTGTTAATTCAAATTTTCTGCGATTCTATTGGCAAATGTTGAACCAAATAAATGCATCGAATAATTCTGTACAAATAGAAAGTTACAGTGAATTTTTATCTTCCACAATTTCTGATGCTCTCGTCGAATATAATTAGAAAATTATTGATTGCGCGTGCACCTGTCACGAGTATGCGTTTTAAAGGCAACAGAACAAGACGGAGAAAGGGTTGAGAAGACCGGGTTTTCGCGAGTACTCTAGGCTCGCGTGCCGTTCGCATAGATTTTTTCCTCGGCCGTAGACCCCTGGCCGGCGATTCTAATAAATTTGCACGATGCACTGGGAACGCCCACTCACGAAGTCGTCGGACGCTTTATCGGCGAAGGAGCCTTTCGGAATATTACTCGGTTGTTCGTGTCATTCAATCTCCATAAATTTGGCCGAGCCTCCGGCGAAAATTTCACGCCTCCGTGACTATCGCTATCTACGCAGGCCGTAATATAAAAATTAGAGTCCTCCTCTTTCTCGCCTAAACGTGAACCCAGCAGCAAGAGCGGCAACTAGTACCAATCCAGTCTTCTCGAAAATCTTTTTGAAAATTCTTTGCTTCTCACCCCCGAGCACCTAAACCTATCTATTACACGCTGAACCAAATTCTGAAAGAATTAAACTTTTCCTTTTTTCCGCAAAATGTACCAAAAAAGCTCCACACTTTCCCCCCTTGGGTCAAAATGAAGTTTGAAACTAATATCAGCTTGGAACGATACTCTAAAGATTTGACAGATGCTACGTTATTTCAATCACTGCGTTCAGAGATTCTAAATAGTGACCCATCAGCAATTAATATATACACGGATGTCTCTAAAACAAAAACAAATTTTTATCGACTAAATAACACATCTGCAAACGCTGATAGAGCAACCAAATTAGCAGCGTGCAACACAAAAATTAAACAAATGACCCGTTATACCAGACTAAAAGATCTCAAAAACCACCTAAATAAAATTTTTAGGAAACAGGTATTTGACAAAATTAAAAGGAACTATATACAAAAATATCATAATGGAGGAGTGGATTTTGAGTGGCATAAATTTCCAAGGCCAGTAGATCGTCCAACTCAAACTTCAATTTCTAGAATCAGAATTGGGCACTCGGAAATAACACATTCATTTTTGTTAAATAAGAAAGAAAACACGATCTGCGATATATGTAAAGTACTAGTTAACATAAATCATCTAATAATAGAATGCAAAAATATGACAAGCAAAGTATCATCTTGCTAAGTATATCAAGGATACAAATATGTATAATATATTGTAAGAAAATGTACCGTGTTGCTAATGACCTTCGATGTTGAAGCAACATTAAACAAATAAATGAAGAAAAAGACGTGAACCTTTCTCCTTCGCCACCCTAATTTTTGGGGAATTTAATTTTGATCGAAAGAGTCATATTTTCATCTTCAGCAATTCTTCCAGCTTCAATTGGAAAAGCTAAACAATTCTTACATTCTGTAGGAACTTCCAAGTGTATTATTTGGTAGGATCATAAATATTTAAACTATGTTTAAAGAGAGCGAGGAAACTTTGGCAGTTGACCATGAACCTAACCTAGACTGGAAAGACAAAAATGTCACTGAACTATCTCACAATAAAAATTAATTCATTAGACTTTGTCAGAGACTAGTGTCAACCGTATTTGACGAGCGGCGTAATTCTTTATGAATTATTAATCAATTGCTTGGCTCTTGTTTAATCTATGTGGTTGCTGAATTAGTCGATACGTTAACATGGAAATTTTTAATTAGATATTGTTCGATTTCAGTTGAGAAATTTGTTACGTCCAGAGACTTATTTTCTCAACGGAGAAGCGAAATGGATCTTTTCTTTTTGCTAATATACAATGATCATTTTTATATTCTTCGCGGCATACATCTCGAACAGTTATTTATAGCGAAGGATTCCGCGAACAAATTTCCCGTCGTTCCCCAAACGGTCTCCTGAAAGCGTCCAAATAAACACGTCGCGCACAGAAACGTTCCCGATCGGTGCACCGTTAACTGGGTCGTGAGAAAAATGAAAAGCGTTCGTGTCTCTACCTGTACTCACCGATCTTCGGTATGTTCCTGTCATGATTTCCCTCGGTGGAAAACTGAAACATAAAAAGAAGCATAATCACCTTAACGATCGCAGGCATCGTCTTCGATCGCTTTCGCTCTCTCAAATGCGCCTACCAGCCTCCGAAAAAGTATCGCAAAAGTGTCCCCAAAGCAAATTGAACTTGCAATAGTTCATTCGATGGTTTATCCAGAGAGAATACCAATTTTCAACCCTATATGTCGACATAGGGGGTTATTAACAGGGTGACAAAGAAAATCGGCTTTTATCTTCTTCATTTGAAAATTATGAGAAAAAATCAGGCATGTTGTAGCCATCAGAACGCACGTCTATGAATTTTTTCAAATTTTTTTAGATCCGGAACCGAATTTTAAAAAATAAAAAACTTTTCAAATGCCGATCTCTTGTAGAACTTATAAGATACTAAGTTTATATTTTTACAATTTTAGCATCTCGTTGTGGTTGTTAACATGTGAGCTTTTCGAATTCTTCGAAGAGGGGCCACATAGTTGAAAAAATCAAAAACCGCTGTTTTTTTAGTTTTTCTATGCCCGTACAAGTACCATGTTTCTAATGACTCATAGAATTAATTTCTTAGATGGATGTTCTAAATTAATTTCTTAGATGGATATTCTAAATTAATTTCTTAGATGGAAATTCTAAATTAATTTCTTAGATGGAAATTCTAAATAGTGTGTATGTATTTCCAGGGCAGAGTTCTTAGCTGCACTCTGTCATCAGTCTTCGTCGCTGTCATTATCGACTACAGGGTATATTTCTTCAGTAGAACAAATTTTGGAGAGAATTTCTACCGGCCTTACAATTTATCGAAGATATCGAGCAAGCGATAAATAATAAATTATCGCAGCTGTATGATAGCAACACACAATGGCGCAATTACCATTTGCACAGTCACAGTAATAACGTTTGATTCCAGCGCAACCTATTGCATCAGATGTATATTCTATGATTTTTTTAACTATGTACCCGCACTTTGAACAATTCGAAAAAATTATACATTACCAACCATAACGAGATACTGAAACTGTAAAAATATAAAACCTTCCAGCAGTTATGACATGAAGTTAATATAAAAAATATATTAACTTCATCTCATAACTTCTACAAGAGATCGGCATTTCAAAAGTTCTTTCACTTTTTAAAATTCCGTATCGAAGCTAAAAATTCTGAAAAAATTCATAGATGTGCGTTCTAATAGCTAAAATATGCATGATTTTTTTCAGAATTTTCAATTGAAGAGGATAAGAGAAATTACGGAAAAACCTGGTTTTCTTTGTCGCCCCATTACTACCCCCTATGTCAACATATAAATTTGCAAAATATATTTTCTTTAGATAAGCTATCAAATTGCAAATTCAATTTAATTTGGTTGCTCTTATGATCTCCTTATCAGGCTTCAGTCCCTTTCCAAAAAGGGACAACATTCAAATCACTATAATTTTGTAAAAGTAAATCGCACAGCGACAAATCCGAGCTCATTTTAGAGCACGAAGTCTCTACTTTTGCATACGTTCGTTATCAAAAAATGTTAAAATATTTTTCGGAGATCTGAATCTACCATGGATTTGAAAAATTGATGGATGATCTTTCTTCATCGTTTTACGGAATGAAAATTCTGGAGCAAGTTTCAAGCACAGTGTATACTTTGAATGACCGCATAGTTGGCGGTACGGATTCCAGTAAAAGTTGCATAACTCGGTCAAACAAAATCGTGCATCAACTTTTAAAGAGTCGTTGGCAAGGAGATGCTTCAATCTCCAAATCTACGGAAGAATGATTCACGAAAGAAATTTTTAAACGCTTTTAGAAACGTTTCAATTCGTAGATTTCTCTAGCAATTCTCCTTGTTCGAGGAGAAATGTGTCTTCAGTGTTCCACCCGGTACATCATGAAGAAATTGTTTAGGCAAAAATGAATAATGGGTGACAAAAGTAGAGGCTTCAAGCTTTAACATTGATCTACATTTCTGATCGTACGATTTGTATATCTACGAAATTATAATAATTTCAATATGCACGATTTTTCGACAGTCGGACATTTAATGTTCGAACAACTTTCGTTCTTCTCCGCTGTATAAATATATTTTTCCTCTGTTAATGGCCAGCAGCATCCGATGTACTGTACCGCGAAAGAGCCAAATGGATTGGGCCGAAAGCTTTTAGCATGGGATTGCCGGGTAGGAGAATTTATCGGCTCCTCGGCGGCGATAGTGATTCCCCGTAATAAAGTATTGTCGTCGTGGTGTTTCGCGCGAACCAACAAACCCTTGCGCAACGATTCAACTCTGCACGGGTTGTTTCGAACGCGTCACGACACGGCAACCCTCCGAATTTTGCCCGGAGAGCACTCGATTTTCGCTTTACCCGACAAACTGTCCCGTGGAATTTTTATTGACGCCAGCCTGTCGATTGTCGGGCTAACTGATGCATACTAAAACCCACCGACTATAAACCGAATCAGAGATTAGTGTGTCTTCTGACACCCCGATGAAGCTCGCAATGCTTGCGAAACGTTGGGAAATTTCTTCCTTTAAGACTTTTCTTCTTACACCCGAAAGCCTCAACAGACAAAACTATAATAAAAACTATAATATACTCGTTTAACGAGCATGAACAATACTTCATCGAGAAAGTCTTCGCCTATCTGGTTTTTCCATGAAAGTCTTCAATTAATTTAATGTATTCATTTAATGTATTTGTGTAGACTGTACTAGACACGTTTGCTAAATCTGCTTTAAATAACGATGAACCTAAAACGTTGGATAAAATTTGCCAGTTACAAGTTAAGAATAACAATTACAATGAATAAGATTAATTACATTTTATTATATTATGCATTGCGTGGATACTTTAAATTTATTCCTATTAAACCTATTCTTTTTGGACGTATCACCGTAACGAATATCGAAGAAAATTAATTCACGAAATTCTTTAAATTCGCCGAAAATACATCTTGATCATTCCGATGGCGATGGATTAAAAAATTCGGAACGGTTTGAAGTGCTAATCGCCCCAGTTCGCAAACTCGCGGAAACGTCTCTCGCCTCCCCCTAACGAAATGCTTCGTTATGCACGGGAATCATTATTTCTCTTTATACCTCGTTAACACGGCACCGTCCGCGGGCAACATCTCCTCGAGATCTTTCTGGGATCCTTCCTCGGACCGTTCCGGGCCAGCTAACGTTTCTCTAAAAGGATCTCTTCGTTTTCCGAAAGTAAACCAAGTTTATTCGGGCGACTTCGCCCGGGAAACAGCAAACAGTGAGAGAAAGAGAGAGAGAGAGAGAGAGAGAGAGAGAGAATTCAACAGTCGTTCCTCTTGGCACGAAATTCCCCGTAACGAGTGCTCTGTCTCGGGATAGAGGAGAGGCAAGAAGGATCAATGGATCCTCGGGAAGCCTGTCGTTCGATCGACGAATTCTGATTAAATCGCACGTGTAACCTGTTTCGAAAGTCTTCGGACTTGCTCGAGTTTATGGTTCTTTCCCGGGATGTAGTAAAAACGAAATGGATGCGAGATCGCATCCTTCAGCTAATGGTATTTGTGGGCTAGTGTGGGTGTATCGAGTAAATGGGAAAACTTGTTACGTTAAACAGGACGAGGCCAGTGTGTGGTAATTTTTGGACAATTTTTGTTAAACCGGAATTGTGGAACACTGGAGCGTGAAACTTTGCGGAC
>CM052131.1:2255370-2351087 GCA_028454255.1 Halictus ligatus
GGTACTTTTAACACGTTCACGACGGGACGTACCACCCGCGGTACAAATAAAACGGCAAAAATACGGATCCGTCGTGAACGTGTCAAGGCTAGGTGTGTGTTTAGCGTTAAAATTCGGCAGAAAAATCGCAAGGAACTATTCTGGTCGCGTGCGTTTCCCGTGTTAAACGGCAGACCGTCGAAATAGCGATCAACAACGTGGTCTGCGAATCGTTCGCGAGCAGCCGTCGACTAATAGAAATAGTTCTTCATCGACGTTCGCTTCAACACGGTTCAAGGAACGTGAGGCGAATGCAACGTCCCTTGCAAATCGTCTTCCGCGTCCTTGCATCCCCGCGAAGCGCGTCGGAGGGCCCGGAGGATCTTTGTCGCGAAACTTACGAGACCCTGAAGGCTTCCACCGGTGCCAAGCGATGGTCCACGGAGAGAGAAAACTTTTGAATGTTGGAGCGAATGTTGCTCCGAGAACAATGCGTAATGCTTGTTCGCGGACCTCGAAGGTCTCTTAGCACAAAACCTGCTCTCGCAAACTGAACATCGTTCTTGCTATCAATCTTCAAATGCAAACAATATAAATATATATAATACAGCGTCGTTTAAATTACATCTCAATTGTTCTTTTAATTGTACATAAACTGGAGCGAGATTTCTCTTCTACGCGTACACTGTACGGAAATTGAAGTAATATATATATATATAATACTAAATGCAAACAATATTTAAAAAGAAAACAAACGGTATTTGCAAACGTAAGGAGGAAGACTCCGGTAAACTTTTCGGCACAAATTCCTTCGGTTCTTACGATTTTGACTTCCGTTCGTTGGTCACGTTCGTGTACACGTTCGTTCGTGACACTATTCTTCGATTCAGTTTCGAAAAGCTAGTTTACGTCGCGTCACATTTGAGCACGCTGAATTTACGATTCGCGGCATGCACCTAGGAGGATTTAACACTAGAACGACGGAGCAATAAATGTGACTGACTTAGTATATTGCTTTGTAACAGTGACAAGAGCCCATTCGGACTTCGTACAAGTTTTATCGTAACCTGTGCTTCAATGAAGAGGTTCATTAAAAAATGAAAACATTTTTATAACTCCAGTAATTGTAAAAGGAAAAATTAGGAAGCATTCTGACTGCTCTCGTCTCGTCTCACGTTCTAGTGTTAAAAACAAAAGAATTAATCGCTCCGATCGATGTCACGTTCGCGTTACTTTGTACTCACTTCTGCAGGCCAATTGACAACGACAAAATCGAACATTGGAACTTTGGAACTTTGGATTTCTAGAATCTGTGAAACCCAGCAGCGAGCTCGAACGTTCGACCACGGATCCGGCATCGTTTCTTCGGTCTAGAATCTAGTTTCCGATATAAATTCGACCGAGGATCCAGCATCGAACGGAATCCGGTCACGGCCGAACGAGAGAGAGGCTTCCCCGCGGCAGCAAATTACGAAAAAACTGAACTTTGGAACGTTGCGACCAAACAAATTGCCGGGATCTTTTAAAAAACCCGGCCGCGGGTATAAATATTCGGCGGAACGAGATCCCGGCACCGCGTGACGCAACGCGTGGGTGTTCGTAGACGGAGTAAATGAAACGACCTTGACTTTCCGGCATCCCCGGGCGGCGATGGATCTTCTTGGCTGTCTTCGGAGAGCCTCCAGAGGAACCGGACTTCCGCGAGAACCGTTCCGGCGGACTCCAGCTCCGCGGCACCACTTCAATCACTGACTCACGTGCTCTCGCGACTCTCGCACCTGTGCCAGAGGAGCGGGCCGGGTGTTCGGGTGACACGGTGGACGGGTTTCGGGTGACCCAAAAGGGGCGGGAGGGAGGGGGGCGGGGGACACGTATAATCGGAGCGTTCCTCTACGCCAGGTGCTCGCGAGAGATCGAGATCCTTTCTTCCGCGAGTACCACCGTACACACGTGCGCGGAAAACCGTTCACCAGGGGTCGGATCGATCGATTAGGGGGTTCACCAGGTGTTGGGACGCGTCATCGTCGAGGGGCGAGCGCACCACGTTTAGCACATCGGACACAAGGACCAGCCGAAGGACGAGGCGACAGCCCCGGCGGAGGAATCGCTCGCTCGCGGCGCGGTCTGGGCGGTGACTGAGCGGACCGAGGCGTCGAGACGCTCGGCGTCCCTCCCACCCTTTCTCTCTCTCTCTCTCTTTCTCTCATCTCCCCCTCCTCTATCACTCTATCACTCTCTCCCTCTTTCTCTCTCTCTTCCTTGCTTTCTCTCGCGACGAATCCTGCAAGTCTCGCGATACCTCTTTTCGGTTGCTCCGCGACCCTTGCTCGACCTCTGGCTCGCAACGATTAGCGTTGCGCGATGATTTTAATGTTAACGCATTGTCGACCGGCAATTTTACGCAGGAGCTATCTAATGTCACCATTGACATTATTTCGTAATTAAATGTAGAACTAGAACAATCTAAATAAACGTCAGCATCCAGCATCGTAACCGTTATCTTCGTTTTCAGAGTCACTCTCAATAATTACGGTTTTTCGTCGTTTCGTTGGTCCGATATTTGTACCTTCTGAATCGGAACTATGTTCTGAAAAACTATCATTTTCTGAATCACTAACACAGACGTCGCTTGGACAGTCAGACGAATTATCTTCACAAAATTCTTCTTCGAAAAGTTCGCAATGGGCCATTTCTAAAAATTGAAGAATAACGGTTTATACGTCGCGTCCTAACTGGAAAAATGTAAAACAGAACTTGATCTTACCACGTTTGCTTATAATCTGAGAGTTTCTCAATAATATATTTACAGTTTGAATTGTAAATTTAACGAAGACAAATGCTAAACAGTAACCACAATGTGAAGGTATAATACTTCGTCAATTACATTAGGTTATCGAAAGACGTCATATGACGTTCCCGGTCAACAACGTGTTAATTGATACATTGCCTGTATATACAATTTGCATACTGTTACGAGCTCGAATGAGATCCATTTTGAACGAAAGTTAAGATCGACTGAGTAATTATACTTTCTTCCCGCTCGCAAGGAAAGATGATGATTATCTAAAAGCTGGGAGGCCTGTTCGAGGAAGGGGAGGCTTGTCAAGGGGTTGTATACAGTCACGAGGCCCAAAGAAAGCGATTTTTTAAGAATTTTTCCTGAGAAGAATCTTACATTTATTAATGCATAAATTTGTACACGTATTGTGGTAACTTTTAACTGTATTTTAACATTTTTTGTTTGTAAAAATGATAATTTTTACCGCTATTTTTACGCTATTTAATTTAACCGCCATTTTGTCAACAAAATTTATTTTGCTTATTCCTTCGATTAATTACAAGGTTATACATTACTTTAACGAAATTCGTTTGGTTTCTTCGGCAACTTTCCTTGGAATATGTATACAATGTATTTTTCAGTATTTATTTCCCGTGTTATTTTTTTTTTCCAAGAAATATATCAACATGATCGATTTGATCGCACGAGATAATATGGTATTTAAATAGCTCTTTCGTTTCAATAGCTCTTCTAAACCTAAATAACCAGTATAAAGGAAAGGCTTTCTCAATGTGGCATGGCCAACTCAAAATAAATGAACCGCCTTTTGGATTAGACGCTGTCAAGTTGCACATGTTTCATGGCAGATACATCCAAACCGCAAAGATGGACGACACAGTACAATTTTGTAAATCGAGGAGAGAGCATCGCAGTATTTTTTATATAATCGACATTATACAAAAATAAATTTGTATCGTCACTTTATGGAAGTGGTTCATGCTCCAATTCATTCAGCAACAAATTGACTATTATCTATTTTCAATTATATTAACCCTTAACCCCTGAATGATGACCGGTAGGCATCACTAAAAATTGCTGTGTCATTATTCAGACTAATTTTTACATTATTAAATTTGTTTGTACTTTATAAATTACTAAACATTTCGGTATTGTACGAGTGAATTGCACTATTTTCGTATGTATAACATGAAAAAAAGAAGAGCAATATTCTAGGTGGGAAGAAATGTTTCGTTTTGTAGTTCAAATAGCTTCGAGTTCAAAGGGTTAACAATACATTTTTTTAGGGACCGGTCATTCATACAGAAACACAAAGAGACAAAAGCATTAGAACAAAATTTTTTCGAACGTCCTTACTGAATTCTGTTGTTGTTTGGACGTAAACACGCGGTGCGTGCTCAAGGACAATTCGCGAACGGCTAGGCGAGTCCTTCTGATAACTAATGTCGTGGTGAATTAATTAGGCGTAGGTACCTAAACGACGTACACGCGGGACTGGTCTTGACCAGCGAGTGTGTTCGGTATTGCTCGGGGAAAGGATAATTGTGCTTTCGTGAAGCCAACGTCGCGTCGGCCATGATCAAAGTACTGAGGATCTTACTGTCTTTGATGCAACGCTCGTGACGATGAAGTCGTTGTATTGGAATGAGCTAGAATGGACAATGGCCGCGTTGATTACGCCATTTTGTTCGGATACACGGTCAAAGGTGGTCTCGATCCTCTTTTGTTACTTGTGAATGCTTGACGTTGGTTTGCCTGACATAACATTACGAAACAAACATTAACTCGTTAATGTAATGAAATATGTTAATGCTTCAGACAATCTCCTAAATCAGGGCTGCAAAATGGTGGCTCGTAAGCCATTTGCCACTCTTTCCCCCGTCTTTTTCTTTCGACAAGAAACTTCGTCTTCCTACAACCTAGGCACTGTCAGTGGCAGTGTCAACATCATTCTAGTATTTTATGTACCAAAAAATGCAACGATATCATTCTAGTATTTTATGTACCAAAAATGCAGCCATATCATTCTGATAATACATTCCATGCATCAAAATATGCAGCAACAGCATTCTAGTAATCTGTGCACCAAAAAATGCAACAATGTCATTATACTATTCCATGTTCCAAAAAATGTAGCAAAATCATTCTAGTAATCTGTGCACCAAAAAGATGCAACAATATCATAATACCATTCCATGTATCAAAAAATGCAGCAACATCATTCTAGTATTTTATGTACCAAAAATGCAGCCATATCATTCTGATATTACATTTCACCAAAAAATGCAACAATGTCATTATACCATTCCATGTACCAAAAAATGCAGCAACATCATTCTAGTAATCTGTGCACCAAAAAATGCAACAATGTCATTATACCATTCCATGTACCAAAAACATTGCAGCAACATCATGCTAGTATTTTATGTACCAAAAATGCAGCGATATCATTCTGATATTACATGCACCAAAAAATGCAACAATATCATTGACGAATGGTGTCATAACCTGTCTAGAAGAACTGCTCTCAAAAAATCTGTTTCAAGTAATGATTTACAAGCTACATTAAAAGAGTATCCCAGAAAATTTGCTAAACAGACCCATCGATGCTCCTAACCGCCGTGGGATTGTGTTATTGTCAAGAAGCACCGGAAACCGAGAGTTAATTATGTATAGCAACGGCGAATCATTGTAGAAGGGGATGAACTGATTTGTGGTGGAGCAAGATCCTCGAGTGTCTCGGCTGTAGTCTCTCGAGCACGCAATTGTTTAGAAATTCGTCTGGCTGGTTCGCTGCATGATCCATCCGGCCCGCAGGAGATAATAATTCATCGGCCGCAATCCTGCTGGTTAACAGTTATAAATTCTCCAGCTGGCCGCACCGAATCGAGATATTGAAATTTCCCGTTCGCACCGACAGACGTCGAGGCACCTAATGAAGCTTATTCTTGCCCGTTGGTTCGTTAAGCCGTTTAGCACCATCGGACCGGGGGATAAAAATGGTGATCGGATAAAAATAGTGAATGCAGTAACTTC
The DNA here is from genome assembly GCA_028454255.1 of Halictus ligatus. NCBI lineage: Eukaryota > Metazoa > Arthropoda > Insecta > Hymenoptera > Halictidae > Halictus > Halictus ligatus. The sequence continues at coordinate 2,261,183 of CM052131.1, forward strand.
TGCGAAAGATAGTGGAAACATTTAATGAAATAATTGCGAATCGATGCAAACATCCGCGGTAAACTCTGGCCAAGATGACAATCCACGGTCTCCTGACAGAATCTGACAACATTGCGCGATCATTTTTAACTACTCCATTGTGGTTCGACAACAGCTAAACTATTCCTCAGATTTTTCTTACAAGTTCTCAAATTTAAGAATTTTTTCTGTCCTTATTCCAACAGCTATACGGACGATTCCAACGTAGAATGAGTCTTCGGACTCTCCCAAGTATAATGGTACATCTTTAAATAACATTTCGAATGTTTGAATTAAATACAGGCTTTCGATTGTTTTCTCGTCACATTGAAATTCTCTCGTAGAATAGATCTACGCCGAGATAGTTATTTTCGATGATAAAGAGAAACCCTCGACACCCCCACCCCACCCCCCACCACCCGGATTCTGTTCTACTTGTTCCTAACCACTTGACCCAAAACATTCGTTTATTTGTCTACGTGTCTACACAAACTTCGCGTAGAAGCGATTCCGAGTATTTGTCCCAGCCGCTGCTTCGTTTACTTAATGAAAATCTTTCACGGTGCCACGAAGCCCGATGAATAAGGTAAATATGCAAACGTCGACATTTTCCGAACGGACTGGACTTTGCGAAAAAAACTGGGAGAAAGAATGAACATAAAAATGAATGAGGTCCCAGGTCGTTCGTGACTGGATTGAATCAATCTTCAAAAACTTGGTACGTTAAAAATGGTTTCGTCATTTTTCGGAACCCTTTAATTCATTGCTTAACTGTTTTCTTCTAAACAACAGCCTTAAAAGAGATTATTAAGTTACGTTTCGTAAGCTATATAGTGTAAAATGCCATGATTTGACTTGTTAGCTAATTGTTAGTCATTCGGTGATAAAAACAAATTCCCTAGCAACGTTGTCTAACGATTAGGCTGTAGATTTGATGAGTTTGTAACAAAATCGAGTTGGTGCGGTTTAAAACAGTGGAAACATTAAGAGAATATAAGAATTGCAATATATTGTCCTCAATTTGTTAAGATTGTTGACGAAAAGAAATTGTTGAGGAAAGAAAAGTTTACGATTTTTATTGTGCACAGAGATCCGCAGTCTATTAATGATCTCTTTTGGAGTTATTACTTCGAACTAGGTTTTCAAGCTGGTTTTTGACACAACAGAATCGCGGGAGCCCTGTTAATTAGCTCCCTGCAGGTAAATTGTTCTGCGGTGGTGCAGATTCTACAAGCAAGCTCCCCGAAAGCGTTTTCGTGTTTCCCAAAGTCGTCGAAACGCAACCGAATTTCCACGGCGCGTTCGAATTGAGTTTCAGAAGAGATCGACTCCGAGGAATCGCGGTCAGAATGCATCGGGCTTCTCGGATTTTAATTCGGCCCGATATAATCCCGACCGGAGCAGATTATGCGCATGCATATTAATCGGCGAATTTTTAAGGTCGTCCCTTTATCCTTCCGGTTGCGACTAATTGTTCTTGCAAAAATGGTAATCCGCCGGCACAGTTCCCCGGGCGAAGTGCACGCTCGTTCACCGTGCGGATCATCGGGATGCCAAGTTTCCTCGTTGAGGCTGAACTTTCCTCCTCGAGACAGAGGATCGGTTGGGAACCCGTACTCGCTCGTCGAGACGAAATTAATCGTTCCTCGTTGCTTTCGGGTCCACCTTTGACGCAACCTTCGACGCGCTTTGTACTCGAATGCTAGACTAGTCCTTCAGGACTGTTGCAAAAACCGGAACCTCTTTCAACTGCGAGATGATGTTTCTGAAGAGGAACGCAGGCAAAGTGGTGGTTCGCGGAGGTACTTTTAGCGTCCAAGTACGGGCCCTTCAGGGTTCATCTCCTGCGAGAATGTGAGCAGAAGTGTATCCACTGTATTGCATCCTGTTTCTATTTGCTGTATCGTTTCTAGTTTTCTTCTTTATAAAAAGAATTGTTCGCAACCCAAGTTCTAATAGAAGAAGCAGCTCTCCCGAATGAACTCATCAAGAGTACGTTAGTTGCGTAAACCTGCGATGTTAATGTTGATTCATTATTAAACGATTTCAATTTGTTTGATTATTCTCCGTTCTATGCGGTAAGGAAATGTTCAAGCAGAGAAACAAAATTTCGCCATGGTCGCAGATTAAAAATAGCCGTAATGTATGAACTTTAGAGTAACATTACGGCTATACATTAACTTTTATGACTGTCAGCATCACGTTTCTTCATTTTAGAAGAAACTCGAAATATATTTACCTTCAAAGTGGTGAGAAAAAGATACATCCCGGCGAATATTCGAGAGTCCCTTCTCTTATAAAAATATTTTATTAAATGTACGAGGTATGTACATTGCAGTTAATAGAAAATAAAAATGGAAATTGCATTGGTGCATTTGTACGCAATTTGGAATACTTGCCTGATTATACTACGGCCTATACACGGCTTGCAATTGGTCGAAATTCAGACTGATACTTTTAAGGTCCAGCTTCGCCAGGTGGCCTTGATCCGCCCCAGTGTGCGTGCCGTGTACGTGTGCCTTGGTGTGCCGCACACAACGCTAGATCGTACAAGGTTGCAAGTGTTCGGGAGGCGCGGATTTATGGCTCGATAATGCAAATATGGGGCTTATCAGTGGTCAAAAGCTCTAGATAAAGGATAAATCTAGTGCGCTCGCTACCAGGGGGGTCCTACTTTTGCGTTGTCGAGCAACATTTTGCATTATTCGGTCGCATGATGCCTGTCAGAGAGGCCATCTGAGCGCGCGAGGCCGAAACTACGGCAGCGCCATTCGAGATACAGAGTAACTTTTAAAGCATGCTTGAGCATGTCTTAAAGCATGTCAAAGTAACTGTTATGCATTATTATTCGAAGTATACAAGATACTCGATTCTCATTAAGATTTCTAATTAAGATTACTCGGTATTTCATGTCCTGCGACACGAAACAGTATAAGATGAGATGACTGAACTGGCCTATTCCTACATCTCGTCTGTGATATTGGTTCCACAATATTAGTTCCAACCGATACGGTAGAATGTGACACAAAAATGGTAAAGGGTCTCTAGAGCGCCGTGGACGTGAGGCAAAAAAATACATTGTGTGATTGACTAAAAATAAATTGCTTAAAAAATACATTATGTGACTCCTGTACCTCGTCTGTGGCTTGCAGTCTTTCTAAATATCTCGTCGGTGGCTCGGTTCTGTTCCAGGAAAGGCTGCTCGGTTCTGTTCCATGCTAAGGCTGGGCAAATGTCAGCACTATATCGGGAACGCCAAAAACCCGAGCGTGAGCACTCTCCTATCCTCTCTGTCTTTGTATTTGTCTGGTCTGTGTCGGTGGTCAAGTCCAGTCAAGTCTATTCCTATATCTCGTCTGTGGCTTGCAGTCTTTCTAAATATCTCGTCAGTGGCTCGGTTCTGTTCCAGGAAAGGCTGCTCGGTTCTGATCCATGCTAAGGCTGGGCAAATGTCAGCACTATATCGGGAACGCCAAAAATCCGAGCGTGAGCACTCTCCTATCCTCTCTGGTCACAGCATCACATACATAACTCGTCGATCATTTGTATTTGACCAGATTTGATCATTTTTGTTGATCTAGTTTCAACATTTGTCATTAGTCAGTGTAGAGGGCGTAAGAAAACCGGTTGTTTACTTTACTGTACACTTTTGTGACTAGACAAAAATGAAACTAATTAAAATTAAGAAATCACGGCTTATCTTTTAAAAATCCAATAGATTATAATCTCAAAATATGTCCAATCTAGAGTAAGAGAATCTATAATCTTTGAACACACAAGAAATAATTACAATATCATTGATCATTGATAAGATTTCTCATTATCTTTCAACAAGAAGTATTAACATTAAATTCGTCTCGCACTACAAAGTATAGAAGTTTTGTACTAAACAAATTTTTCAATTTTTTCTTTCCTTTTTTAGATAGCTACTTGTTATAAAATGTAAACGATGTAATGATAGAAGAGTTGGTAAAAGCTATTTCTAATAATAGTAAAAACTATTTGTTGGAAAATTTATAAAAAAATTGTATGCATTTCTAAAATTGTGACCAACTTTCTTGTATATGTATACATTTCCATTAAAAATTTGTAGAATTACACTGAATTAATTTGTCTAAATAATATTGAGTTACGTTATTTGTTGGAGTTCTGTAAATATCACGTGTATGTAAATGCAACAACTTGTTTCAAATAAATTGTCGTAAAAATGCAATATATAGCACTATTATAGCTTCTTAAATCGTTAAGCAATCTTTTAACAACTTTGAATGTAGGTTGTAGATAATTGAAGCACGTAAAACATATATGTGTATTATTATAGTTAGTTTATGTTCCAAGTTAGTCTTTACAAGAATTACGTTTTCGTTATCGACGTCTGTATATAATAGCTACTAAATGCAGTTGACGAGGTTTTAAAAAAATGAAAATTCATTCACATATTATTTCGTATTATTTAACGAATAATCGAATATCGTAATTGAAAAAATATATGTTACAGAATTTTTTTTATACGTAAGTGTTGCGAATATTATAAATGTTACTGAAAATTATAAATATTAAGCTTCTTAGGTATCCCATAAAGAAAAATTATCTACTTATTCAAACTATTAAAAAATAGTTTTCATTATGATAACATTCGTTCAATAAAATTTTCAATTAATTATTAATTTGGTTTCACTGATTCATCACTGGATATTTGAAACTTATTGCAGATAATGTTCAAATTGATTTAATCATGCAGAAATATACGTAGAATGGCCTACTTTATATAATTACATAACGAATATCTTACGAATATCTTAAATTTTGAATGTTGAACATTGCCTCTAATTAAAAACATTTTATCTTTGCTTTGCATCAAAAAAGTAAACATAGCAAAAGAAACATTAGTACTTCTTCCATCATTCGTATTTTGTTTTATGATTTCGAATGTTAACATACAGTAAGCTTGGTCTTACCTTTTCGTAATAACCAACATTTTCTACAACATTTAAAAAATCTGAAAACTTATAATATATATTTAAAATTTTCGGCGTATTTTTTACGCTACATATGAAAATCTAGACAACATTTCTCAAGGCGATTTTATAGTTATTTGTATCTGTTGAACTTTGCATTTATGTTTCATGGTTTACTTTTTTTTATTTTGTTTTATTTGAATCCTATTGTGAACATGTTCTGATTCTATTGCATTTGACTAACGATAATATGCGTAAATAACTATAGAGTTCATTGTATTAGGATGTATTGGATAAAATTGTTTTAGTAATAATAACATTGTCAAATTGAAGTGTAGGTAACTGTATTTGAATAAAGCGCTGAAATTAATGGCTGAACCTATACATTTACTGAATGTTTCGTCATTGCGTTCTCATAAGAACGTATACAGCCGGCAGGAGTCGAAAAACATTGCTCTTGGTTTATCCTGTAGTCCACTCATTAAAAACATTTATCAGTTCGCGCTTGTATATATACGTGCTTCGGATTGCCAATCCGGGAGTCCGGGAACGATAGTAGTCTCGGTAATTTTCTTGGATTGTTTTTCATTATTTACGTCCGACGACTTTGAGATCATCACTATGTTATAAAAACCTTCTTTGAAAAAATATTTCACAGTTGTACAGAAACATTGGAAGAAGCAGTAAGTAATTTAATATCGGCTAACGAAATATAATACATAAAGCTTTTCTCCCAATTCACTGTTCTTTGTTTAGAATTTGTTGAATACTTTGTAACGTTTACTTTGTGAAACTGTGTATTTTCCAAGAAAAATCTAATTTTTCTTAACATAGTTTTTTCACTTTCAAACTGCCATTCGGATTTAATATTAATAAATATCGTTGTTTTTCTTTCGTTAATCCCTTTCTTTTAAATGGGGTCTTCACTTTGAGAATCTTAAGTAATCTAATTTTTAAATAAATCATACACTTTCTATCTGGAAAAATCTGGTCCAATTACATTTACGTTGGTTAACTATTTATAATTGATAATGGTGAAGCTAACGTAGGTCATAATGTTATCAAACCTGTATGCCGTATACTATAAATATCTGTCCTAACAATGTGATCATTGATTCTGTTGCAGGATGGGCAACATGTATCTCTTTACGTGCATTTTCACATTATTAGCTTTAGGTAAGGTCTTTTCATTTTTTGGTGATCTAGATTTAGATGAATCAGTGACAATCATTCTAATGTATTTGCCATTTCAGGTGCTTGCTGTACCAAGGCTACAGAATCTCCAACATTTAGCAATAGTTATGAAGTGAAAGGGACGTTGTATATACCTTATGCTGAAATTCGTGAACCATTTTATGCATGGTACGATGGTTCTAGTGGATCTAGTAGAATAGATTACTATGGAGGTATTATCGGTTACTTTATTATTTTATTATCTAATGGACATTGACATTTCTGTGCGAAGATTGATACTATTTTGCTTAATTAGGAATGGTTAAGACTTATCAATTGTCAAATAAAGGATTATACGGAAAAAGTTTAAAAGTTGCTCCGATCACTACAGAATCGGTTCTGAATGAAGAAACATGTCTTGAAGTAAATGGCACTAAAGAAATAAAAATTCAGCCTCAAAATATTATTCCTGATACAACTGGAATGGAGGTAAAAAAAATTGTTTCCTTTGCTAACACGCACTTTACCGAATTTTATTACGATAGAATATTACAACATTATATTGATTCTTTGTCAGTGCATTGGAGAAGAAATGGTGAATGGAGTGAATTGTGAAAAGTGGCGAATGGTACAAGAAATTGGGGAAAAAACGAACAAATATACGCTTTGGATACAATACAAGGTAATGATTAATATATTTTATACAAAGTACTGGAGGTAGTATAGTATAATGCAAAATTATTTAATACAAATTTCAACTATCACTTTAAATTTAATATGCTTTTGATATATGACAAAAATATACATGATTCTACTTGAAGAAATAAGGTTGGCTTCTTTGGAATTATGTCAGTTTTGTGTTAAACAATTTTTCATTAGATGCATCATGTAAAAGTTACTTGAGATGTGGAAATTACGCAACTCATTCTGTATTTAATTATTTTATATTTCCTTGTAGAAATCACCACTTGCGCCGGGGAAAATGGAACCAATTCCTGTAAAATATGAAATGAAAGGATTCAACAGTCTTTTGGGCTCCCATTACGATCATTATTATTTAAATTATGACTCTTATACATCAATGAAACCAAATGCTAATGTATTTGAAATCACAGAAAGTAAGCATAGATTTATAATTGTTAATACAAATTTTTTCAGCGATATACTGAATACAGAAAATATATTTGTACAGATTTAACATGTGTCAGCTTCCCGGGACCTGGAGATAAACACATATATACGTTTAATCCTATGCGCGAATTTGTTCATAATTACGATGCTCATGTAAATGAAGCTTTCGAAAGTTTCAAGAAGGCTCATAGCAAGGATTACGAGAGTGAGGTTGAGCATTATAAACGTAAAGAAGTATTCAGACAAAATTTAAGGTATGTACTCCAGTTATACGTGAATCAAATTCTTGAAATTAATAATAACGATATTTTCAGATTTATCCATTCATCCAATCGTGCTAATAAAGGTTATCAGTTAGATGTTAATCACTTGGTAGACCGTACCGAGTTAGAGTTAAAGGCCTTACGTGGTAAGCAATACACTAAAGGTTATAACGGAGGACAACCTTTCCCTTACAACGTTGAAAGAGAAAGCATTCCAGACTCTCTAGATTGGAGACTATTCGGTGCTGTTACTCCTGTTAAGGGTTTGTATAATTATTCATTTATGTAATCGAATGAAGATGATGATGTGATCCTCTGGTGAACGAGAAATTCTCTGTATTGTTATAGATCAATCTGTTTGTGGTTCTTGCTGGAGTTTTGGTACGACTGGCGCTGTGGAAGGTGCATATTTCATGAAATATGGTAAATTAGCGCGTTTGTCTCAGCAGGTAAGTAAACCCCTTCAACATGGATGGTTACCGATAAAAAAAATACGTGTGAAATATATTTCCAAGAACTACCTCCCACATAAATTTCATGAAAATCGGTTTTCCCGAGTTCAGTATGTTCTCTCGTAAGAAGTTCAGTAGTCATGACTAAATATAAAAATATAAGGGTGACCTGTTCAATCCTTCAGGGACCCTGTCTATGCATTGTATGGACTAGAAAACATTAAATTATAAATACATTATTATGTTTATTAGAACGTTTCTTCTTCTTCTAGTTTGTACATTAGTACTAAATATAAATACTATAGTTTATTATCCTACAAATTGCAGGCGCTCATCGATTGTTCATGGGGTTATGGCAATAATGGCTGTGATGGTGGTGAAGATTTTAGATCATATCAGTGGATTATGAAACATGGTGGTCTGCCTACCGAAGAGGATTATGGTGGATACCTTGGCCAGGTAAATAAATGCCATGTTGCCTGTATAGTTGCATAAATGAAAACTGAATAAATGTTCAGAAAATATGTATTATGATGAAAAAGCGCATAAATGATAAGTATAATATTATCTCATTTAGTTTGATAAAAAAAGTATTTATATTCGTTTTATGCGTTGTAAACGATTTGACAAAACTGAAAAAAGACGCAAGCTGAGAAAATTTGTAATTCAGAAAGAATCTCTTGAGCAATATTAGTTATACTATTATTGTTATTTATGATTTCTTTTAGAAATTTCACTGATGCTATTAACTACATAAGCAATCTACATATGTTTTACATTTTCCATTGATACCTTTAGTTTTCAAATGCTTAACAAATTCGTTAAATGTTATTTTATATCCTGAATTAAATGACTAGATGTTGTGGTACTTCAGAATGAATTAAATCCGAATTGAAATATATTTGCTTCATAATTATATTTTAGTAAAAGTAGTAGCTTCGGAGCATACAATTTTTAAATCTGTATGTATCAATTTTTCGATGCTTTCACAAGATAAATAAAAACTACAGATAAGTAAAAAATTAATACATTTTAATATTTTCGTTTTCAGGATGGTTATTGTCACATAAACAATATTACAATGACGGCCAAGATTACGGGTTATGTAAACGTTACACAGAATGACCCTCGTGCCTTAAAACTTGCCATTGCAAAACATGGTCCTATCTCCGTAGCGATCGACGCATCTCATAAAACTTTCTCATTCTATTCTCATGGTGTATATTATGATGCAGCTTGTGGTACGTATATGTGATTACAACGTTTTCTGGATGCTCCACGCAAAAATATACTTCTATAACGTGAACAACACATTTCTGTAGGCAACAAAGAGGACTCGTTGGATCATGCGGTTTTGGCTGTCGGTTATGGTAAGCTAGATGGAAAAGACTATTGGTTAGTGAAGAATTCGTGGTCTAATTACTGGGGTAACGATGGCTACATTCTTATGTCCCAGAAAGATAATAATTGTGGTGTAATGACGGCTCCAACATATGTCACTATGTAAAAAACTGAATAAATTTTTCTTTTCTATGTTATGCAACATCAAAGTTTATGCTGTAGTATCTAGTTGTATACAAGAATATAATGTAAACAAAAAGAAGTTGAAAATAAAATAATTTTTTTTAAATAATATCAAGAGTAAAGTACAACTAAAGTAACGCTTGTGCTTAATTTCAAAAGTATGAAAATCAGTGTCACATGGCTATAAACAAAATTATTTTTATTGAAGATCCGTAGCACGGAAATACTATATATCATAAGTTTTTTCGATACCGTTTACTCAAAGCATTTATACAACAAAAGATGTACAAATATGACGAAATGTTTTGAACAGAAATTCAATTAAGTACAGAAACGAATTACACATGACTAATCGCGTTATCATATTGTTATACAAAATTAATATCGGTGATTGTGCTGAAAAACCTGTTGATGGAATTAAAATGACAATTATATATAAAAATATATATAATTTCAATAGGCACAGTTTCACTTAATACAATTGCTTAGCTGTTCTAAAATTATACATAGACTGAAACAAAATTTATATTGTTGTGCGTTGAGTGTAAAATTGAATATATTAAACAAAGGAATGCTTGTAAATCAAAGTGAAAGTACTTAAAGTAAAGCAATAATTACAATTTTTCTACAGCGATCAAATGTTTTCTTTCAAATTCTTCTACCCATTTTAATGCGCATATCCATATTTATGCCATCATATCTGATCTGTATGATTGAATATCAATTCTAAATAAACAGACACATTTTTATTTAAAAAAGTAAATTTTTTCATGGGAATAAAAACAGTGTATAAATTGCGAAATATACATATAAATGATATATATCACTCATCATTTTAATCTATTATTTAATATGATATTTATTTTGCTGTAATTTCACACCTGAATTTCTGAATAATATTTAGTGTAGCTTTACGTAAAGATGTATTTATACAGTCAGCGTTATCTTTATAACAATATATAAATGGACTTGTGCAAATTTTGTGCTTCTAAGATTTCCTACTAATTTTGATTATTCATGAAGTCATGAATTCTTAGGTATTATATTATAATTGTACCGCACTGCTGCACTTTTGATGTCAATTAAAAGTAAAGTAATATTATTCAGGAATATAAAATGAGTATATACATAAGTATAGAAATCTAAAAGATAGATGTATAAGTTATAAAAGGAGGATTTTAAAAACAGAAAACAAATCCTCTTACGCCAATATATAACACAAAATGTGAGCATATATTTTGTTCAATCATTTTCAACTGAATATACCACATATTTAAAGAACTTACATAAAATTGATTTTACAGTTATTCAACGTTAACTTTGGTAATCTTATTTTTCCATCTTATTAATTAGAATTTTAATTACACAACCTATACTCTCATACATTTTGAAAATATTATTTATGCGCCTCTAATACTCTTAGAGAATTTTAAGTTTGAATGACACTCACATTCTATTTTAAATCACTACTTCTGATAATCTACATTAGTCAAAACAGCTGTAATTTCGGAGATATTTTCCAATCGTACTATGATATGGACAATTCAAACAATATATGTACCTAAATATCCTAATTAATATAGGATACATACAAACAAATAACTGTTAAGATTTCGTAATATTTCAGTCAAATGTTCTTGTATTAGAGCTAATTAAAAGAACATATTATAACGTTCACCAATTACTGATGAAGGTATACATTTCACTATATTTCTTTATGTGTACTGGGATTACATTATAATGAAATAATTGGACCAAATTGTATCACAATATTTCTATAAAATCTTTCTAAAATGTTTTGAAAGATTCTCGATCGTTCGATTATTACAGCTAACGTAGTTGCGCGTACCATTTCCTCTGTAAATCTAATTTTTTCTGACCAATTCTATACTTTTCTATCATTTTGTGAAGCAGGAAATGTGTTTAAGTACAAAAAAGAGACATACAGTTTTCAACGAATTAATGTTCACGTCGAACATATGGTTGAAAAAGCGTCCATGAATTAAAAATATTTGTGTTATATGTATAAATCTTTACTTCTCAAATATGTTTTATCCGTTACTTTCATCTTTTCATTATATATCACTTGTGGACCCTGCTTTGATCGCTCTAACGATTGACCAATGGCTTTACCTGGTAACCATATATGACAATTTTGGAGGACTGGTTGATCCTCGATTCTAGTATTACGATTATGATAAATAGTAGAAATGTTAAAATGTCCAATATAAGAATCCTACTTATACTCTTTGACCGACTGAGTAAAGAATAATATTCTAATAGAAACATCCCGTATAACCGAAGTGTCTTTCGTTTGGATATACTTTTTCAAATAGTTCTGATTAAAGAAATCCCATTTCTAAGGCGTTGTAAAGAGCCTGCGTGTCCGAGTGGCTGTTTATTCTCCAGAACGGAAAGTTGTGGGCACGTGCTGCCGTTTCTTCGTCAGAATCATCTCCTATTACGACGTATGTGCATCTCCGGCCAAATCGTGCTATCACCCTTCCAAAACAGCTTTCTTTCCCTAGAAATTGTCATTTTTAAGTACATTTAATGCATGTCTTTTATAACCAGTTAGCCAAATGCGGTTTCGAGCAAATTTTGCACAACGTTTCTATCACACTATACGAGCAAAAGACTTGTCCATTTGGTACCAAAACTTGTTAAACTCCTAGCCAAATACGGAAACATATGGATCGGAATTTAAGTGCAAAGTTTGCATTTATTAATTAAACATTGCTCGCTTGCTTTGTTTAAGTAATAACTTAAATTTAATGTTATTTTTGATTTGTGATTACTTTAATTATGATATTCCATTTTTGTACGCGGTAGATAAAACATTACATGTATGAAACGTAAATATAAAATACATACTTAAAGTTCAAAAATAGTTTGAAAAAATGTATTTAAACAATTTTTCTTTTCATCAAAAATATTAATGAAAATAAATGAAAAATTATCGTTTAACAAATGCAAAACATATTTAATTATTAACCATTAAAACATGACTATTTTTAAAATATTTATAGTGAAGATTTCATTGCAATAGTTCAAAAGTTACCGTTATTTTTTTATAACAACACTACAAATGACGATTATTGTTTATACAGATAAGAGCGAGTTTCTATGGTACTTACCAATTTTCGAGGCAGAATAAATATTTTCAATTGGGAATATTCCACCGATTCCGAAAAGCAGAACTTTTGATAGAGCAGGTACCAGTTGCGTGTTGGTGACTAATATGTTGATGCAGTGACTTCTTTTATTAATAAGACTTAAACATCTCACGGCCGATGCTAGCCAGTTGTCAGTCAACACTTCGATTTCCGATCGTAATTGCAACCATTGTTCTTGTTTCGTTGCGCCTAATAGGCCACCGACGTTGTTCCGATAATTACTGTAAATTTCTTTTATTTTACGATATCGGAATGCTAGCTTCCGCATCCAGTCAACACCACCTCTAACACCGGAAGCCAAACATATGCCATTGTTCGCCGATGCACATTGAAAACCATCGGTGGCAAAGTTGTAAGAAGACAGGTCCTGCCCGTTATCGTCCGACGATACATCATCGATGTGTACTTGATCGCAATCCTGTGGAGTAATGTTTTCATTTTTCAGTTTGTCTTGATTTTTTGGAAATTCGCGAACATAAGTCACGGTCATGGCTCTCGCAATTACTGAAGATCGGTTAGGGTTAAGCATCAGTGGTATTGTTCAAAATACTGTATACGTTTATACTAAATGCTTATACTTCTACGAAACAAGCCAGAATTCCTACCTCTGCACGCCAGGTGCAAGACTATCTGTCATTGTGCATAATTATTGTTAAATGGCAAAAAGAAAAAAAAAACACGTGTCCCCTATTTTGGATCAAAGATCATACACCCAAGTTTACATTAAAATGAACTAACAATAAGTAAGAGAAACTGCAAATGAAAATCAAATCTTTTATATACCGTTTAAACATAAAACTTTTGTCAAAATTTTCTTGCGCGACTACATTTCCCGTTAGAAAACACTCAATTTACTTAAACTGTGGCATAATGAACTGATAGCATCGAATATCCATTAATTTTGTCGTGTTATCACATTTGTTTCGACGATGAGTTATTGTATACAATTTTACAATATTGCAATGCCTTCATAGACTTGTGTACAATTTAGCGTATTCTTCAAACAAATTGTGTTACATGATTATTAATTAATCCGTTATAATTGCGTATGTGGTCGTCTTTTCTTCAGAGTGATGGAAAATGCTTCACAATCTTCAAAAATTTGAACGAACATTTTAAATGTCTGACCATTTACCTCCACATCGTTGAAAAAGAAATGAGTATCGGCTAAATTAAATATCATTTCCTCCATCCTGTACGCCACTGGGGCCAAAAGGGTTTGATCCTTGTGGTGTTTTATTGCAAATAGTCCATTGAGCAACGAATGAAACACGACTATGGTTTCATCAAGGTTCCAGATGAATATCCGATCAGGACCGGCTTCCGTCGTATCCGCAGAACCTATACTGTTTCCACTTCCGCTTTGTCGTCTTCCGCGTTTGCAAGGTTTCGCCGTTGCCCCTAAAACACGTTCGTCCGAAACATTATTTTATATAGCTTCCCGAGTACGGTATTTAATGCACACGAGAATTAAACGAACGAGAGATTCATAAAAGAAACGTACAGTGATACTGGTATATCCATTTATGATATTGAATGTCTGACCTAGTTCCTTTTTTAACCACTGTTACAGCTTTCAATCTGTACAATACGTACTACTGTAAACTGTTCAAACCAGTGTTTGATCTTATTTGTTGTCAAAGATTTTTCTTGTGCGTCAATGTACAGCGTGTCCCACGAACTCTGTCCTCCGGAAATATCTTCGTTATTTTAAACAATGGGCGAAAATGTTTCACATAAAAGTTACAGGGTTTAAAGCAATTAATAATACACAGAAATACGAAAATGACCTTGGTATCTCCTTACGCGTCCACTTGCCAAAAAGATATTATCACTATGTTATTAAGTCCTTCGAATAACTTTTATTTATATTGTTCAAAATAACGAAGATATTTTAGGCGAATAATCTTCGTGGGACACAGTGTATTCTAGTGTCATTCGAATATCAATTATTTAGAAACATTTGGAAGCGGGGGCGGCCGTTTAGAACCTATTATATATTTACAAAATATTAAAAATATGTTTCGAAGTTCTTTAGAATACTGAAACAACGAACGTTTAAAATATCGAAGAAATTATTTCGACTGGGTAAAAATATTATTACTAGAAGCACAGTAAATTTATTCATCATAAAAAAAAGGTGATTCGGTTACCGAGCAAACAATTAAGAAAAATATTAACTCGAGAGAAAAATGTAAGGTATAACATCACACGTACGAATCGTGTTACCTTCGATGTTTGCGGTTTCTCGTGCGGTAAGATCGCTGGCCTCGTGTGTAGTTGCATCCAACGTGAGCGCAGACTTGGTCGAATCTTTTTACAAAGAAGCAGGATTCGTTATTAAAACAATTATCATTGTATCTCAATCATCTACAGTATCATAAATCATTGACAATGAAACAAAGAAGTTGTATCGACAGAATTCGATCGAATTGGCGCACAATATATACACGTATTACACATCAATGATTTACATAGGAGCATTCACATTTTTGAAGTGATTTTTGAAAGTACTACAGAAATTGAACACTTTATTATTTCTATTGCTGCGTTAACACTGGATCTACGGAGCGTTAAAAATTATTATTTCACGTTGCATTATAAAACTAACAGGAACATGTTTATTCTGTCTTTTAGCATTTTTGAATCGTAACATACATTTATAGGATTTATATGAAAAAATGAATTTATTAATGTATTCGTAACTTTTAATCTGTACAATGCGCATGCAATACTGAAAAATAGAAACTTCAAAAGTGCCGTATCCGTCGAAACAACAAAGAGACGAATGAAAGAAAACGTTACCCCCAAAATTCAGGTTTCCGACGTTAAACGAGGCAGGTGTTGTATGATAACCGTGCATAGGATAGTATCCGGAATATTGCAGTGCATTGTTAATCCTGTCGTTGCTATACAAACTGTAGGCGCTATAATCCAATTTCTGCAATACATATAAACGGAAATTGATCACTGAAATGGTAGTAACCCGAGTTACTTTCATTATTTAAAAATCGGAATTGCGTGAAAATTTTTCAATTTCTTTTTAAATCTATTAGTTGTATTGTTAAACTTCATTTTCTGTGAATAATTAACAATACATATACATTCGTAAACAAATTTCGATTTTTGTCAAAAATTTTTCCATTTCTCCGCCACAGTCACAGTGCGGAATTTACTAGAAAAAAAAGAGTTTGAACTTTACGATTTAACGATTAAAAGTGCGATTTTAAATCGAAAATCGTGAAAAATGGCAATTTTTCCACTCTTAACTCGTAAACGAATTAACCAATATCGGTGAAATTTTCAGCACGGATATAATCTATTCGAGCGAATCAAATACATTCTTTAAATTTTCAATACAGGCTCAGATAAAAAAGCTGAAAAAACCAACTTTTACTATTTCTTTTGCGATTCCGACCAATTCAAATTTTTTACACCTCTTCTAATAAATTAATCCTTCTAACTTCTCAATAACATTCAAGTCATTTGATCTAATTTTTCAAAAGTTATGTTGTTTCAAATAGTGTAGACTCAGTTTTGCTCGTTACTGTACGTATTATAAATAAAACGGTCGATTTCAATTCTATATACGCGCCCTCTATCGTAGAAAGTGCAGATTGACTAGAGAA
Organism: Halictus ligatus; assembly: GCA_028454255.1. Taxonomy (NCBI): domain Eukaryota; kingdom Metazoa; phylum Arthropoda; class Insecta; order Hymenoptera; family Halictidae; genus Halictus; species Halictus ligatus. The sequence goes on from CM052131.1 coordinate 2,277,507, forward strand.
TCACTGAAATCGTCACTAGATGATGGTATCTGATTAAAATCTGCTGCCAGCAGGCTCTGCTGCCAATACCGCGCCTAATTGCGGCATGTTGGCGGAGTTTGGCCAACTGTGAACGTTCACGATCGTAATGTAGGCATAGTAAGTGATACAACGAATCATGAATACCTGAGAGGACGATGATATATTCTGGGCTACGTTTGGAAAATTCGTTGTGCCACTGTTGTACGGGGTGTAAGACGAGTACTGAGTCATGGAGCTTGGTGTGGTGTAGGAGGGCAAATAAGAACTTTGTAAAGCCGAAGCATTTTTTCCCGTCGTCGTTGATCCATACGGAGGAGAATTGTACAAACTGTCAACGTAAACATGCAACACATTAATGGCAGTATAATATACAGCACATACGATCGGTACCTACTATGCGAGGACGCACATTAATATGCTAAGTAAGAAATCGCTCTTTCAATAGAACCAGAAATCGATAACAATCTATTAAACTTGTAACCAATGCAAGGAAAATAATTGATTTGCACTTGATTGAGTGGTTGCGTCTGTCGATATTGAAAGCCCGCTTAACAATTAATCAAATTGTTGGGAGGAAACGAGTAAAAGCGATTTTAAAGGATGGAAAGCACACACCTGTTGTAATACTGATTCGTTCCGTACAGTGAACTGTAGTCCGCCTTTTCCATGGAGTCCGGATACTCCTGCTCCTTCTCTTCTGCATTCTCGTCAATATACAATTCTCCACTGGGTGGCACGCTGTCATTCTCAGCACAGTCCTGCACTTCGTTCTTGACCTCTGTCTCTGCCAGTGTGATCAAAACATTTCACGTTCACATGCTTTTTACTGTGACTTTTCAACAATCCTAGCGAATCTATTTTTCTCAACGGTGCAACACACGAACAAAACCGAATTTATTCAAAGCCAAACAACATTTTCGCTGCGATAATTCTAGTTCGAACCGTGGAAGGGTATCAGTTGAAACTTTCACGTTTATCCCGGAAAACGATGGGAAAAATCGAAACTTTTGTTGTTTGTAAACAACTCTAGTGATCTTTGCGCATGTGTGTGTACCTCGTCAAATCTCGTTAAAATCTCATTAGAAATAATACAATTTTATTCTTTTTCTTTTCAATATTTTTAAGTCACTGAAACTATTAATACCATTGATTAAAAACAGAAAATTATCTTTTACTTTGAATTCTTAATATTTGATTATGAAATATGTGGGCAAGGTCGTCATACTGAACAACTTTTCCCTATAGATATTACCGTCGCTCGACTTAGCTTCCGTGATATGTGTAAAATTTTGTCATAAATGCATAAAATCCGCAGTTTAGCGATGACAAATGTGCCGAATTGTAAACCCTCACAAGAATACATAATTCCACGAATGATAATTGCATATTTCCGTTTTTTATTTCGTCCACCTTCTTTAGAACTTTCCCACAATTTTGCCAACAAATAATGGTGGTATCATACTCTTTTAGGATCCAAAGAATACCACCTTAAAGATCTACCTAAAAGGCCACTTTTTAACATCCTACCCTAAATTGTTTATTACGGAAATCTCGTTTCAATTATCATTTGACTAACTTCATTCGGTTATTTTATTAACTAGAATTTCAGTTATAGTTTAACAATAAAATATACCGTTGCGGTGGGGAAAAAGAAATCGTTTTAGACTTCGATCATAATACTACACATATGTGTACAACAGATAGGAACTTTATTTACCATTGTTTGTGGTTCGAGGGTGTTGTACCGAGGCCTCTGTCGATGAAGATACGTTACCAGCATTGTCTAAAACCCCTGCTGGCTTCGTTGGATCAGTGTCTTCGGTTAACATAGCACTTCTACTTGAAACAAAAAAAAAACGCAGTTAGCCGTTTATTCGATGAAAGTGTTTGTTTAATTTCTTAAGAGGGCCGCCTTGATGACTCTGTGTAACCACACACGCTCATAGAGGAAACCCATACGAAACTTGTAAAGGTTCACGGGGACTTTGACACTCTAATATCGCAATTCAGACGTGGTCAATTTGCTTTCCTAAAAGTCCAATCTTATTTGGACTTTTATTATTTCTTATTATTTAATTGCAGGTCGTGCTGATAAGTCAATACAGTTCCGTCTCGAGAATCGAAATCAATGTCTGTTTTGAAAATAGGCTACCGCTTCTTCTTCTTTTGAAGTTGTCCCCTCAACACCGCTTACGATTAGTGTCAGAACGAGAGGGTATGTCATATTCTATTCTTTTCCAACAAGAGAAAGAGAAGAGAAGAGAGGCCATTGCAGGGCCGACAACTTTATGGGACCAGCTAATATTGCGTACGTGCTATTGGCGAAACAACGGAGAATTACGCATTAGCTCAAGAAATGTATATGAATACAGTGCGAAATTCCGAGAGAAATCATCCTTCCCGACAAAATGTTGACCACATAGTTCAATCGTTTTGTAAAACAGGGAGTATTGAATCACCGAACAGAAAACAATCAAAGCCTGCTACTGGAAAAGGTGCCAAAACTTTTGTATCGACTACAGCCAATGTTGATCCTACTACGAAAAAGTAGAAAAATTCTTGTTGAAAAATTGGACGTTCTTTTTAGGCATCTCCAAAGCCATGAAGCTCCTGACGTAAGGAAATATGGTATGGATGAAAATGGCGTTGCAATATTCGGCACACGCTTGCTTTGGAAATGCTCAAAGAACGTCCAATTTTTCGACAACTTGTGGGAGGATCAATATTGACTGCAGCCAATACAAAAGTTTCAGCATCTTCTTCCGTAGTAGGTTTTCATCGTTTTCTTTTCGGTGATTTAATACTCCCCGTTTTACGAAACAATAGAACTGTGCGGTCAAAACTTTTTCGCGAAGTATGGTTTCCCTCAGGGTATCTTTCTACGTACAGTCGAGATGTTTGTACCGAGTTATTTTTAGCTTCGCCATAAACTAAAATCATTTCTATATTTCCTGCGTCACAAATTATGAGGGGATCCACGGAATTCCGAGGGGATTCCACGCTAGATTGATCTTTGATCTAGCGCGCGTGTTCGCTCAAAATTCACATCTTTGCGTTATCAAAGCTTGAACCCAACTCACCGTGCGTCTCCTTCTCAGTTCTTTCATTTAATCAGGCCTCTCTCGGTTAACGTAAAATGCAATTATATTAATATAATATATCCGTCCGAGGGATGAACTTCACACCTGCATTTCGATTGTACTAAAATTCTCTTGCACCTTGCAAAGGTACTGACATATCCTCGATAAAAAGACATATAGTGCGATCATAAATTCGACCGGGACCTAAAGTACCTACTCGTGTTTCGAACGTCGTGACAGAAGAATTGATAGAAATACGAGGTGCGAAGGGACTTCGGCGTCACTCAGGCTCGTATGAACTGTCTCAACGCTGTTTGAATCCAGCGTTCTTTTCGTTTCGTTTCACTGTACAACGCGCGAAGAAACGTAAATGTTAATTTTTAAAAAAGTCAACGTAATTTCCAGTACCATTTTTCGACTGGTAGTGAACTGTTCACGTTCACATCTGTAAGAAATATTAAACGGAACGAGGTAGCAAAAAGTCGATTTTTCGGTGTTAGCAAAAAAAAAATGATTTGCCTTAATTGAAAGATAAATGCCTTTCACTGACCAATACAAAAGATTTTTTCTCTAGGTCCTTTTATTTTCAAGTTATATGTATAACGTTGAACTAATCTGCGAAGGAGAAGCCAACATAGATAAATTATAGAAAATAACACAAGATAGCATTTTTTTGTTTTGATATTTAAACTTTGAGTCTTTTGCGATAAAGTGATCCAAGTATATATAGAAAAACATGTGTATGTTGCTATAAGAATCGGCTATTGTTATTGTATAGTATGAAATTAAAAAGCTACGATTTTTTATTGTACCATTTGTCCCTTACCCGTGTAAAAAAAATTATGACAACAAGTGGAAAAATCCGTAAATACGATTTGTGGAAAGCATGTCACAGGTACAATGCTTATTTGCCAAAAAAGGAATTTTTTTCAAAGTTGTTACACTTTAACTAAAGTGGGGTAATTGGAAACGTTTGTAAAATTCTTTAATAGATTTCGATTTGACACTGATCGTTTTGGCAATGTGTAATATTGAACTAACTATGTACTATTGAACTAACTGACTGTGTTAAACAAATCTCGGCCACCTTCGGCCAATATCCACTATGATTTCAGTTTAATCTTCCGACTCTCAAAGCTTTTAAAATGAATGGCGCCGAGATTACGGTATATTTGATGTTTTAGACGAATTTTTTTAGAAACACATCTAACTAATAAAAAAATGTGAAACGCATATGATTTATTAATCCTTGAAATATAAAAATGACAATTCTTTTTGTTACATACATTTTTGGACATTCTACCAAGACCGAATGCCTACACCATGTTTGTGTAATTCGAAACGTAGAAACATTGAGAAATCCGAATAGAAAGTCAAGTGTGCTATCATTTCGCCGACCTCTGCTGCACGACTTTTGTTGATCAATAGAAGTACGAACAGAGTAGTTTCAGTTTGTGGCTGTAAAATATACTACCGTGAGACGATGTTTACATGCCATTTCTAGAATTCCGGGAATTCTTGATTTATCCTTGAGAACTAAATGATAGCACACTTGTGCTATCTTTTTGTCCAGGAGTGTATGTAGACCAGTGCTGTTCAAATCCTGCCCGTCCATTGGCCGTCACTGGAAGAGCTGCTCAGGCAAATTCTAACCCTAACCTTTAACCTTGAAGACGCCTTGTTACTAGCATGTCCGCTACCTCGGTTTATTGCACCCTTCAGCGCCCTGGGGTTTTCCCTAAAAAAAGCCAACTCTCGACATTCTTTCGTTCGAATTTTCTCACACACTCAACGTGTTTTTACAATGTATTTACACTCCCAAGGAACAAGACAGCACACGCGTAAACATAACTTCTATTGACTTTTCTTCTTCTAATCATCCTCAGGAATCACCCCTTTCAAGGAAGTCCAACATTTTTCAGACACTCTGTATGTACCTATGTCTTAGTAAACATAAAGTCTTACATGCAATTACGATTTGAAAACTACTTTAATCGTCTCAATGACAATCTGAACTATAGCAAAGATGTACATAGTAAAATTTCTTGCGGTATTTTGTTTGTTTTACTTGGAACAGAGTTAGATACAATCTGGTCGTCTTGCTTAATACTTGTACAGTGTGCAGAATCAATCAGTATATTGGAAATTGGGCACAAGAACGTTTCAATTATGTCGATAGTATTTATCAAATAGCTGGAAACACTCTGCCAACATTAATAGGAACGTTCATGAACTCTTCTCAGCGCGATAGAAAATTCCACTCTCTCGTGTTTGCGTTACTTAGAATTACACTACTCAAGGTATTAGTTAGTTAATACGGGAAAGACTAGTTCAAATCGTTATGTGAGAATACCTCTACGAAGATGAGAACGAGCTAACTGGTCATCAAGGTTCATTAATTCACGTGTTTCAAACTATTTTCCAGAAGTTGTCTGGTTTTAGCTACTCTTGCGAGAAATTCTCTTTCACAGTCTCGTACAATTTTTCAAGGAATACCTTCTTCATTTCGGAGTAACAAGTATGCAATAACATGGACGAATTAGGTTTGCGTGCCACGTGTATCACTTGACTTGATAGCCATATTATTTATTGTATTACTAACTTTTTTGTAAAAGTCACTTGCAATACGCACACTTAAATACGGCTGTAATATTTAGAAATCCGATCAGTAAAAAAACGGACGAACATTTATTGAATGCATTACAGTTTTCATAATTGATTATAGAAAACTGTATATTAAGTTTATCATTTTGCGACATTCTGCTAAATATGTTACATTTGGAATCACTTATTTATATACTTTCGAAAAGTGACACAAAACATTTGGAAACAATTTAAACAATACTGTATTTGTAGTAACAGGTTCGTTATTCAATTTTTAGCTTAAATAAACAATTTTCTCGTACATTCCCCTCAGCGCAATAACAAGCGATCGTAGACGTTGAGGATCCCTGATGGTACGTTGTAACTTTCCTTGACGTTTTTTTTTGTGTTTCCATAAGAATGATCTGCTCCGTCATTTGATATTGTTAGATTTTGTCTCGGATTCGTGAATTTAAGATAAATCCAATAATTAGTATACTGAAAAGGTAATTGCAAGTACAACGCTCTACTAATTTTAATTTCACAGATACCTATTATAACAGCCAAAAATATCCTCGTTTATTAGATTATATTATCATCTATATTTTTGAGTTTTTAATACCGTTGACCACATTTTGACCAACCATTACACAATGTTGCCGTCAATATGTTAATTTTTTGCACATATAAACAGAACGCACGTCAGTCACATTGACCAATGTTGAAATAAATTTCATTTGCAAGTAAAGTTAGATATACACATAGAAACTGAAGGTAGTGGTTGAAATATTAGGTTTGTACCTTTAAATGGTATACATAATAAACCTCTAGATTATAATAGTATTTTTTAATTACAACAGTAAACAATTTTATCCTAAAAAACTTATATCATACAACTTTTTAACCACCTCAAAATACAAATTGCTAATCTCACGACACAATACCTACCTTGAATACGTGGGATGTCGTTCGAACAACTGTTAAATAAATTGATACAATGGCGACTGAGTTGAACAAAGATTAGATCTCTTTATCGAGACATCTGTGAATTTACAATGGTTATAAATTTCAACATGAAGAGGGCATCATAAATATTCTCTTTTCGAGTGATACGAATTATGTTTATCCACTGTGGGGTGTTCATTTACTGGACAGGACATCTAGTATGGTTTGTGGCTAACTTTCTCGTCGCGATTCCACTCGTTGACCGCCGATGAAAACGGAGAGAACAAAAGCGATCTTTACTGGTTCCAGTTGAAGGAAAAGGGTTCACGTTCGCGCCGGGTTCATTATTGTCTGCCAATTGCGAGTCGAAGAGGTGGAGTGACCGGATGGGTAGGCGTATACCAGGAACCTTCAGGAACAGCCAATGAAACCTCCTTCCACGATGTTTTACATTATGTATTCTTTATGTTGCCAAGTCACTATCTGCCTGTGCTCCGCCCTTATCCACGCATATACACGGTGCAACTCGTCTGCTCTGCACTATTCAACGTTCAGCAAAGAATGAAGTTGTTTAGGGCCCGTTCACACCGATTAATATCGCAACGATATATGCGAGATCTCAAATTCCAGTTTGTTTACAAAATACAATACCAAACGAAAGAAACCGAACCTTTTGCTTAAGTTTCCCATCTTCTAACACTGACCCCGTAGCGGCTGAAAACTGCTTTGTTCATTCTTCTGGCAATTCTAATAGTTTTCTGAAAATTTTCGACTGCTAACGCTAGAACGTTCAAGGAGGCAAAAATGTATTGTATCGGAAAAATATTATACGTAAAATCATTATTACCCTGCTGTGAACAAAATATAACCTTCCCCCTCAAACTGACATGAAATCTTCTAAAATCCAACGGTGAACGTGTCGATAGAGTTTATGGGAAATTCTAAGGACTTTTGTCGCATGTTCCCAAAAACCTCAAGATTAACTTAACGGTGTGAACATTAATCAAAGAAACGGAATATTCGAAACGTCTTTTCGCAATTGACACATTAGACTTCCTTTAACTCCTAGCTGCATAGTTTTGCTACTCAGCAACATACTAATATTGTTTAGTGTATTAGATACACAAGGCACACTGAACGAGCGAGTTGGAAAAATATATATATACATATGTATTTTGTATATTTTTATTACCAGTTGCGTAAAATAATAAATTATAAAAGAAAGTAATACTTATTTCAAACATTTCCAGAATAATAAGTACGCCATTGGTTTATGCTCTGCACTGTACACTATAAGAATCTTGTATAAGATTACATTATAAGAATCTTTTGAGTGATAAATTTTGTAATATTTTACAAGTTATTTGACCCTATTATATGACCCTTTGGTCACAGCTTTAGAAAACTGATAGAAATGTAACAATTGGATGAAATGAACACAATAAATGCGTTGAATACTAAGAGGATCATGCGCGTTAACTATTACAATCCACAGTTAACACCGCGAAAGGAGATAAAAAGTAAAAATTTAGACTGAACGTTTCCGAAACGAAGAAAAAATCCCAATTGGAGATTGGTGCGAGTTTCTGCCACCCGCTAATGCTCAGTAATACGATATTCAACTATTTAACTCCTTGGAAGTGGAATGCGGATTCAAACTGAAGGGACAACTCAAGCATCATAATGAAATATAACGCGGAAATAGAAAACATTGAACTGCGTTTATTCGGTCATAAGTATTTGTATTTATACATATGTATGTATACGTACAGTGCAAAATGCTTAGGTTACTACAATTTCCTTGTCCACTTCATTTTGTTCCTGACTGTATGTAGGTATGCATACATAAATATTTTTAACATATATCGGTATAACATATGTATAAAAGATACATATTTACTCACTTTTCCATTACTTTACTTTAATATGCACAACTAATTAACTTTTCGAACTTTGTAGTACGTGTAAATTTGTTAGTTGTTTCAAAACAAATCCGTGCACGTCAACATTACCCAACTTCCGGAGATGCATCGCGTATTAAGGTTTCATTAATTATGCTTATAGAAAGGAATGGTAAAAAAAACAGGAAAAAAATCTTCTGCACAGGGTCACTAGACAGTAGTTAAGTTGGTACGAGATTATTTACCATATACACGTAAGAAAAAATTGAGAAATATCTGTATCATTTCATACATTATAAAAACCAATTAACACCAAGTGGTCATAATTGCAACGAGATATGGTCTTAACGACAACAGTTTGTAACAGCTCTTGTTTTTCGAAAGACAGACAGTGCATTGATAAATAACACTAATTACAATCGCGTAAATATTGAGTAATCTTAATTGAAGATCATAATTATCTGCTCCGACATTTATGTACATCGGAATCGTGTACACTGGGTAAATATTTCCCGTACGTTGTTTGGATTCGAATAAATCATTGTCAAGGATCGATTGTTTCGAGAAAGTCGCGCATGTCGCGCATGTCACACGTATGTATGTAGTACGTGTGTACAGGACGATTCTGTGTAAATGTCGATGCGATTGTTCTCCGTGCGACACATTAACAAGAAGTTATGCCGCGTATCGAAATACGACGAGAAACGAGAACTCAATTAGCACGGCAATATGTTTGAACGACAAAGGCGCTTGATTTTCATTTTCAATATCGGTACAATCGTCGGACAAAAGCGATTACGCAGTACGGATTGCCCGCTTTTATACTCTACAAAAAAAAAGAATTGATCCAGTTATCTAGGTTAATCTAGAATATTGTAGTTACACAACATCCGTTAGAATGAAAATTAAACAACGATCAATATTCTAAAAAGATAACGTTCTTTTATTTACTCAAGATGTTTTATTTTATTAATCATATTCGGTAAATCTTGCTCATTATTTAATTTAATTAATTTATTATTGACCGAACGAGTTTTGATTTCTTTCTTATTGGCGTTCAAACAGTTATTGCACTAAAATAATTAACACTATCTTGGGTACATTCCAAGATACTATTCATTCTTCTTTCTGAACATATAATTAAATCATTTGTGCATTCATTTCTGACGAAACCATGAAATCCGTATAATTCGATTCTCCCATCTCCACAGAAACTAATCAAACTCGAGATTGTGTGGACAGCTGTTAAAGAAACGTTTGGTGAACATGGTGAATGGAACAGAACTTGATATATGTGTTTACATTGAATTCACAAATTTATTTGCGTAATACGAAGCTTAGCGTAGTCATACAAAGGCGTCACGTCGCACGCTTTCCCCTTTTCTTTTCTAATGTCACATTCACGACTGAAAGACAATTACTTTACTCTACAATCGTGGAAATTTTATATCATTTTCCTATATCGTGTGAATATTTATAGATTTCGATGAAATTTTCAGCACGTGTACAACTAACATAGATCCACGAAACGGGTATTTTAAATTTTCATTACAGGCTCAAATAAAGAAATTGTAGAAAGCGCTATTTTTATTTTCTCACGTAATTCATAACAATTGCAACTTTCTCAAAATCTTTTTTGCACATCAGTTAGAAAACCAATTCCTCCAATTGCTTCAAAAAGTCCGGTTCGTTTGGTCCATTTTAAAAAGGGTTATACCGTTTTAAAGGGCGTTCGAATACTTTCGTGAGCCTGTGTGTATATCTGAATACGCTGACTGTTGTGTCACCCATATCAACAGAGAATTTTTGCGCTAACACAGCGAATGTATTAAGGGGGCCGGCAGGCATTTGGCCTTGGCTGTCACGCTACGTTACGCTGTGCCTTTTTTTCTAGACATTTTACGTCTTAAACAAGCAAGTAATCGATTAAAACTGCATACCACCGTGCTTGTACTTGTCTTTGCTACGTCTGTATAGAGCCTTTTTTCCGATACGAACACTAAATCTCTCGAAATCAAGAGAATCTCTCAGCGGCAGCCATCTTGTGACGTCGTGCTTGCTTCAGAATTCGAATCTTCTGCCGAATGTTACAAATTACTCCAGGATGAGGTAGAAATTCGCAATTTGGGCTTTATGCAAGCGTAGATTGGACTTTTCGGAAACACAATTGGCCGCTTCTAAAATGCTCATTGGAATATTGAAGCGACAGTTAGTCTAGATTTTGACCCTTGCATACGTACACTAACGAGCAAAACTGAGTCTACACTATTTGAAGCAATACAACTTTTTAAAAATTAAATCAAATGACTTGAATGTTATTCAGAAGTTAGAAGGATTAGTTTATTACACGAGGTTTAAAAAATTTTTGAAAAAAATTTGAATTGATCGGAATCGCAAAAGAAATAGTAAAAGTCGATTTTTTCAGCTTTTTTATCTGAGCCTGTATTGAAAATTTAAAGAATGTATTTGATTCGCTCGAATAAATTATATCCATGCTGAAAATTTCACTAATATTAGTTAATTCGTTTACGAGTTATAAACGCTTAAAATTGGAAAAATTGTCATTTTTCACGATTTTCGATTTAAAATCGCACTTTTAATCGTTCATAACTCGTAAACCAATTAACCAATTAATCGATGAAATTTTCAACACGGATATAAGTTATTCAAGCGAATCAAACACATTTTTTTAATTTTCAATACCGGCTCAGATGAAAAAGCTAGAAAAACCAACTTTTACTATTTCTTTTACGATTCCGACCAATTCAAACTTTTTTCAAAAATTTTTTACACCTCGTCTACTAAACTAATCCTTCTAACTTCTCAATAACATTGAAGTGATTTGATCTATTTTTTAATAAGTTATGTTGCTTCAAATAGTGTAGACTCAGTTTTACTGGTTACTGTATATGCATTAAGTATGCCTTAAGTATGCCTACTATTTAGGAAACGCAAGAGAATTGAAGGATGAAAATTCAGACGAATATCTGACATCGTAACATCTCAGTGTTCGTTTTGTTAACAAAATTGCTAAGGACTTTGTGTAATTGTTACGGTCGCCGAGTTTTGCCGTTCACCGCACAGCTTATCTCTCACTCGTCACCCGAAACTCCGTGTTCAGATAATAAATTCATCCGTCGTCCCTGCAAAGAATCGCGCGTACGCGTCCTTTCGGCGGGGCTATTCGAAGGGCACGCTATTCGACGTCGCGTTATTATTTACTTCCACGAAGGATAAAGGTCCCGGGGAGGAGGGACGAAAGGCGCTCGTGGCTTATCTAAACAAAACGTGCGGCGAAGTGTTTAAAGCAGGCGAGTTGCTTAGGTCGCTGCTATCCGGGGCCCATCCATCAGCCGTCAAAGAAATGCAATGAAACGAGAGGAATGCGTTGCCGGCGCGGGATATAGGTACGTGCACCGTACCTAGTCACTGTGCACGACACTCCGTGTCCCACGGGGCACGGTCAGCTTACATTTGAAAGGCGGAAAAAGAAAAATAAGAAGAGGGATGGTTACACTGCGGGTCAAGACAAAAGGTTCTAGCCCGGAACGCCCCGCAGTGCAGACAAGTCGGCACATCTCACTACAATTTTTATTTGACGACGCACGAAAATTTCCTTTGGCAGAACTCAGGAAATGCATATTGTTATTCATTTAAAAATCATTTAATAATTGTTTCTATGCATAGAAATAATTTTTTTGTTTTTCAACTTATTAATTTTAGTGTCAAATTTAATTTCTTGTGACTAATTACCATTGCATATGCTTTGGTAACCAAATTTAGATTTTTGTGGAAAAATTTGGCCACGGAGGCACTCTTTAAAGTGCCAAAAATCGAAAAATGGTATATTAACTGTAAATGAGTGGGCAATAATAATTCTCTGTGCAATGGAAAGTTCTTACCAAGGAATATGCGTTCTTTATACATTGAATAAAGTAGATTTATTTTTTGTGGAAATTTTCAACGGTGGTTTTATTTGTGAATTGCATATAAAACTTCGAATTAACATAAAACAAAAACGGCGAAATATATCCTGAGATTTATGCATATTCGGATACATTACTTATTATAGTTTAAGAATTTCATAGTTTGTCTGCTACTTTTTGCGACACTCAATTTGATAAACTTTTTAAGAAATGTTCATACCTTTCCTTTAGGATCTATTGGCGAAAATTTGTTATTTTCTTTTTAAATGTATTAGTTGTATTGTTAAATTTCATTTTCTGTGAATAATTAACAATAAGTATACATTTGTAAAGAAATTTGGTTGTAAAAAATATTGCCATTTGTTCGGCACAGTTACAGTGGGGAATTTACTGGGAAAGTTCAATATTCGTGTATATCACGATATGAAATACATTTCTTTTGCAAAACATGAGTATTAGGATGGAAATTATTAATAATAATCATGTAATAACCATTTTTATGTATAATACAATTTTGCAATAATTATATATTTTTAATTTGCTTTTAATATATGTTTATAACTATCGAAAAAGTAATAAGAATGTAAGGATAGATCGAAATGTGCAAGATCACGAGAGTCAATGATTTTGAGTATCAATCAAAGTACTGAGAATGACTCGGATAGCGAAGCAGCAGCAGAAGCATGCTCGGATAGCATTTTGTTGAGTTTAGTATTATAGTAATTTAGTAATCAGTTTAATTCCCTAAACTCTTTAATAAAAGTTTAGTAACCTAGTATTATAATTTGTTTCGGTTTACTATCGTTAATTTTACATATGGTTCATTTATTATTAATTCGGCTCTAGACTTGTTAGTTCTTAAAAATAAATTTGTTAATTTGTAATAATACATTCTTTTTCTAAAAACTTTTTTCCGTAAGAATTATAAACCGTATCGGTAAATATAATCGTCTGTAAACAATTGCTTCTATATATTAATAACCGAATTACGAGAAGTGTCGAAAACAGGCGTTCTGTGCGCACTGACGGCTCTGCTAACCGTTCCCAACCATTGCGGCCATGGATAATCGCGAGAGCTCCCGGCTCGCTCTGTTAAAACTTATTTTGTTGTTCGTCACGATCGGCCGCGAGCGCCGCGACCAAAATCATTTTTGCTTCGACGGTCCCGGGGATCTGACGGAACTTCGTATTCTCATTCCGTCGCCCGCGCTACACGTATTAATTGCCCGGTGTTCTCGTGGGCGGAGCTGTCTTATTACGTCGCGGGCAGCGGCCAGTTTTCCAGCGGGAACGTGCAACGTATGTATGTGCGTGTTACTTAGCGCTGCACAGCGGCCAACCAATTAAAATACATTACTGGTAACGAACCGAATGAGATGCATAAGTTACGCATGCTCAATTGATAATAACTTTACACGTGTGTGCACGTGAGCGCGCGCGCGCGCGCACTCGCCGAACACACACCACGTCCGCGTAGCATGCGTGACTCCTGTGCACATCTAATAATTTAAGGAACGCACACATACTCGTGCGAAACCGTAGGATGCAACACATCATGCTTCCCACGTGGCGGTTGTTCAGAAATTTTATTTCATTCAATTGTCCGAACCGATTCTTTGTTTCTTCTTCAACCGTTTCGTATCTTCGGCATTATCAAGATCGCAACAGTTCTCGCTTGAATCGTCGCCGCAGACTAAACTCTCAAATGCTATATTACAGTGTTCGCGTTGAAAATAATCGAGATTGAACGGTCGACAGGCCCGAGTTTAAATAATAAAATATTCGTTCGAAGTTCAAACCTTATATTCGGTGTTGGATCAAACGAAGATGCTTCGATAAAAGTTCTCGTGGATCAAGGAAGCAGTGGCTGGTGTCCTTCCGATAGCAACATCATCATCCCTCCTCGTGTCGTTGGACTGGTAATACGGTGCGTGTAGAAGACGCACTTTGACGGTGTGTTCGAGCGCGCACTGTCTCTCTCTCTCTCTCTCTCACTTTTCTCGCACTTTCCACAACCACGAGATCATCGTGACCACCCGAGGATACTCTGTCACTGATCGTTATGACCCTAACGACACCCAAGACGGAGAGGAGAGAGAAAAAAGAAAAGAGGGGGAGAGGAAAATCAATCGACGAAAACTCGAGAAACCACTTGTCAGACACCCCGAAGGACGAGGACCAGCGACGACGAACTTGGGTAAACGGTGGATCGACGATTGCGTTCTCGGGAACGTATCTCCTCTGTGTTTTCTCTCTGCGTGTAGCCTTCGCGACAAAGGGTGAAATGCGCGTCCACGTCTCGTCCCGTCGCGTCTCGTCTCGTCTCGTTTCGTTTCGTTTCGTTTCCTCTCGTCTCTTGTCTCTCGTCTTGTCGCGACGAACCGAACAATGCTCGATCTCTTCAGAGACGACGGGTTCGAAGCACGACGTGCTTTTCGTACGTCGAGGCTTTCCGACGGATTCTCCGGCCACTATTGTTTCCCCGCGGAGGGTATCGGCTCAGCTCGGCGTGCGATACGCTACAGCCTGTAGAGTTCTGAGCATGCGAAATGTCGCTTGCCACCCCCGCCCGGTGGTCACGTGGTTGGCCGGCCCGGTTCTCTATCCCCTTCGCTCTTTCGTCCCCCGTCTCTATTCCTCCTCCCCTCTTTGTTCAGCCGTCGGTGTTCACCCTGGTCGTCTCGCTCCGTCCGTCGGACGCACACAGGTCGCTCGTTAATTAGAATGAGAGGAGCCAACGGCACAACTCGCGTCGGCCACTCAGCTGCGCGGAACAGAGACGAGAGGACGACGAACGGACGGTCTACCGGCGAAAAAAGAAAGATAGAACGCACCGAGTTACCCCCTCGTTCGAATAATTGTCACCTCCTGTCACCGTTCGTTTTTATGAATCGTCCGGAACTGACAAGCCGGCAACGCTCCATGCACCTTTTCTTTTTTCTTCCCGAGGGAAACCGCCGAGGGAATAGTCATCGAGCTGATCTATCACATCGATGACGAGAAAAAAAGATTAACAAAGTACTCGGGGGAGGAAGAAATTAGCTTCCACGTGACGGCGATGGTCGCAGCTCTATTGGCAAATTGTTAGTTCTTGAAAGATTCGATAGATTCGATGGATCATTTACGTGTTCGTTGTGTCCACGGGGCACAGTGAGCAATTTGGACAAAATCGGATTCAAAGTCGAGGAACTTTCGATAGGAATGAGGTAGAGCGATGAAATTCTTTTTTCAATTAAAGCTCGAACTTTGTGGAATAAAATAGGGAGATTATTGCCATCCAATCGTTTCAACGAAAAAATGATTTCGTTAGTTTTCGTCACAAAAATCTATTCTTTGCGAAATCCTCAGGTCGTACGCAAATTTTGAGGCAATATTTGAGATCAGCGTGAAAAATCTATGGGAAATGATGTATAACATGTTAGAAACAAATTCTTTTCCGCGCGTGGTATTGGAAAGGACAAAATTTTCTTGAATTTCTGCACGTTTAACACTAGAACGACGGGAAATGACTGCTTCCTAATTTTTTCTTTTACAATTACTGAAATTGTAAAAATGTTTTCATCGGAAATTGTTTAATGAACCTCTTCATTGAAGCACGCATTACAATAAAAGTTGTATGAAGTCTGAATGGGCACAGTCTTGTCACTGTTACAAAGCAATATACGTCGGTCACATTTGTTGCTCCGTCGTTCTAGTGTTAACGAATTTTCTCAAGGTTAAAAAACGTTCGTACCACAATCTCCCTATTTTCCTATATTCTACAAAGTTTGACCTTTAATTGAAACAAAATTTCATCGCTCTACCTCACTCTTGTCGAAAGTTCCTTGACTTTGAATCCGATTTTGTCCAAATTACCCACTGTGCGGCGCTACGCGTACACAATTATTTGGATTTAACACCTTTTTTTGGGTTGGGACTTTGGGACAGGTTCTCGAACATACGCGCCGGGAGATGTGACGCGACAACGATAGTCCACGTTGTTGTTTTTTTTTTTTGCATCACGACTTTACGTGGCACGTTTGTTGTTTTCCCCTTTTTTCTCTCCTTTGTTTTATAATCGGAGATAGAGAATTCTTGACGGGAGGTCCAACGGTCCCGCGTCATATTCGTTGGCTTCTCGGAAGGAGACTGTATTCTCCTATCTTTTTTGTCCGTTTATTGATTATGGCGTGATAAAAATGCAGCAAAATATTTACGCCTGCCGTTTCGCATTGGAAAAAAAGTTCTATGCATTCTTGGACGAAAGCATGACTGATTACACCTACGAATTGTATCTCTAACTTGCGTAATTATTAACCCTTTGCAATCGAAACAATTCTAACTTTGAAACGAAACATTTCCTCCGACCTAGAATATTTCCCTTCTATATATACTTTTTCATGCTGTATATACGAGAATGGTGCAATTTACTCGTACAGTACCGAAATGTTTAGTAATTTATTAGATACAAAGAAATTTAATAATGTAACAAATATTTTGAATAATGATACAGGAATTTTTAGGGGCGCCTTACAGTCGTCGTTCGAGTGCTAAGGGTTAAACTGTGAATCTGTATCATATTTTAATTAATTATTTTATAGAAATCGGAAGAAGGGAAGTATTCTTTTCATTGACTGGAATGCTGCTTGTGGTGAACCTGGAATAATAGCAGAATTAATTTTTGATAATTATGCGCGTTTTCTTGTTTAGTAATTACGAATCTCCGAACAACTTGCGTAGGTACATTGTCTTCTCTAGCTTGTAAATTCCTTTGCTTACTTTTAATCGCCTGGCAAACGCTTATTAACGCCGCTGCTTTAGAATTTCTTTCACGACTGCACTGAATATTAATTTGCTAAAAGCAATAAGAATATGGATTAAACATCATTAAAGAGATAGTGTACAGTTTCAACTAAAAATACGCGAATAGCATTTATATTTGTTGAATTTTGTTGGCGAAGGATTGAACGAAAAATCTTTTTTGTCCGTCGTTACACGTTTACTTAAAAATGGTTTACTTAAGAGGTTACTTAAAATTAGAAATAGTATCATATTTATTGAATCTTTGTGCGTTCTCTGTTATTTTCTTTTTCCTGTTTTACAACCGAGGTAATGCGTTTCAGCGAGTAAAGATTGTCGTCTAAACGAATGTTTAAAATGTTTAAAATTCTTTTGTACTACGATAACACTTCAGGAATAATTTCGCGAATATTAAAAGCGTGGTCATAACCGTAAGGCGGGGATCAGGTTTTTGACTATGATAATCGGGGTGTACAAGACAAGGGTACCAACTTAATTTCGCACCATCCCCCTTTACGTCCGATGCGCATTTTATAACGGCTAGATGGATTCTCAAATTTCCGCGCAACTTTACATAATATTACCGGAATTTGTTTCAGCGTGCTCTAATGTGATTGGTATACAGATCATTTTTCAAGCCATAAAAATTATTGCAAGCACGAATGCGACAGTAACATACATCAAGTTTCAGTTTCAGTTTTTTACAAGTTTCTTCAATCAGAAAGATAACAAATGATGGTAGCGTGAAAGAATTTTGAATTAAAATTTGATTTTTTATACGACTTTTATATTTAAAAAATCGCTTTTCAATATTCTTTGAAGATTTTCATTTTTAAATATTTCTTAGCTTATTTTCATTCACCTTTTTACATAGCTTATTTTCGTTTTTAATTTTACTTCATAAGTATCCAAGTTAAACAATTCCATATTTGAGTACTACTATGTTAATTTTATGTAATTTCCAAAGTATAACACTTAAATCTTAAATATTCTTTAACGTACTTGCACTGGCATGTGTAGTCATCAATTGTAATAATTAATACAATTTTTGTCCGAATTAAAAGTCATTAAAATTAATTTGCATAAGCGACGTAGGATTTTCATACGTTGATAAATGAAACAGATGAAACTTCTTCAAATGATCAGTCAAATATATCGCATGCCATTTACATTTTAAGGTTACACAAATAATTTTCTAACAAACTCTCATTTAGACCTAAAAACTTTTAGCTTCTAAATAACATAATTGCGACAAGCACAATGCGAGCCGTTTGTTTCAGTAAATACCTCCTAATACTTATTTAATTAGAGAAGAGGATAATAATTACATAATTTTTTCATCTGCATCCTTATAATAAACTGTTAATCATTTCTTCAACGAACGATGAAGCTTTAATTTTCATGTGACACAGTTTTATAACGAGCAATGCTCCTACAGGAATAATAATATGTTCTTACGATTCGTATGAATCCAATAGATTAAACTTATTGCAGATATTTATTATGCACGCATATGCCTCGTAAAGCACGAGGAAGAAGACGAAAAGTACTGGAACCCCGGACAGAGAAAAATGTGCAACGACTGCTTTATTATCTCACTCTCATCCCTGATACGGCGTAATATTTCTCGTATTAAAGCGCACGCAGCAGCGGACGCGCTTATGCGAATTTATTTCCCGATGGTGATGGCGTGGCCGGCGTTCACCGTCGCGTCGGAAGAGAACGTCATCCGCGTGGTTTCGAACGCCGTAGTACCTGCAAATGATAAACAACAGCAACCGGGATACAAAAAGCGATTGCAATCAGGTTGAAAGCTTGTCAGGTCGGACAAAGAGGATTAGCATTTTTACATAATGACGGATAAGAGCGCGAGGGTCAGATAAGTGCGCCTAATCTGTCAGTGGTCGTAGTTTCACGGTAGAACGGATAACAGGAATTTTTCGAAATTCGAAGCAAATCAGAGGCACGGAAACCCTTCGGGATGCTGGTTTCATTTCAAACAAGCTCTGAAACATAATCGTCCGAATCGTGTAGTGTACAAGTTTGCCATATATGTACGTACATCTGTACGAAGTCGAAATATTACCGTATGGACAATTATTATTTCGATAATGAGCATATTTATTATTATTTTATGTTCAGCATAACTTAACATAAATTATTCTATTCGTTTTAGAGTTTATTGTATAATTTTAGAATTAACGAGAATCGGGCGAATAAGTCTACGAGATAATAATATTTCGTTATGAAATCGATGAATAAATCCACAAGTTTCTAAAATGTTCAATTTCTTACTCATGTTTGCGGATACGCTGTTTAAAAATGATTCAACTTCGAGTTTATAACGAAATTCTTGCAAAAAAGAATTACTAAACGGAAATGTTAAGAACGCGGTTTAGAATTTTGAGTGTATACCAACTGTAATTTTGTAATATTTTATTTTAAGAAAAGGTAAAGTACACTTTAGCTCAACCTTTGTGTATATTGGAGTAAATGAATGTTTTTCCCGTTGATCATTTCAGCAGCGATTCGTTTTACGGATGATCGTTATCGGCAATGATGGTCGACAGACGGCTTTCAATTTATCAATAATTCTAAATTAATTAATGTAAGTAATTTTAAATTGTGTAATGTGAATAATTTTAAGAAAAACTCAATGAAATTGTTGTCTCCTCCCAATAATTCAATCACGAATTATTGTATCGTGAACATTGCCAACATACAAATGCGAATGTACAGTAACGAGCAAAACTGAGTCTACACTATTTGAAGCAACATAACTTTTTAAAAACTGGATCAAATGACTTGAATGTTATTGGGAAAAAAATTTGAATTGGTCGGAATCGCAAAAGAAATAGTAAAAGTTGGTTTTATCAGGTTTTTTATCTGAGCCTGTATTGAAAATTTAAAGAATGTATTTGATTCGATCGAATAAATTATATCCATGCTGAAAATCTCACCAATATTGGTACACCTCATCTAATAAACTAATCCTTCTAACTTCTCAATAACATTCAAGTCATTTGATCTAATTTTTCAAAAGTTATGTTGCGTGAAATAGTGTAGACTCAGTTTTGCTCGTTACTGTATATACTTATGCTGCTCGATTGAAAAGGAATAGGGAAAGCGATTCTAATCGTGAAATGAATGTTGTCGAGCTTCCCAAGGGTCCGTCGTCCGACGAAGATATCGAAAGTAATAAAGAGAGGCACACGAAGCAGACATGGCGTCGACATTCTATGGGTTGGTCGAAGTAGTCGTTGCTGTTGCCTTTGCCAGTGGAGGAAGAGGAGGCCGAACGGAGGGTTGCTACCTTTATGATATAATG
This sequence comes from Halictus ligatus, assembly GCA_028454255.1. Taxonomy (NCBI): domain Eukaryota; kingdom Metazoa; phylum Arthropoda; class Insecta; order Hymenoptera; family Halictidae; genus Halictus; species Halictus ligatus. Next base: position 2,298,070 of record CM052131.1, read on the forward strand.
GCATGGAAGCTTGCCATGAAGTTATACGTACATATGTGTTCGCTAAGCAACCCTCTTACACACAGATAAATGTACGTTCGTGTGCTCGCTATTACAGGCCTCGAAGTATGCGGGAGGCTTGTGGTCTTTCTCTCTAACTCCAACGTACCTACGTGCACTGACTCACGAAACTTTTTTATTTGAGCCTGTAATGAAAATTTAACATACGCGTTTTGTAGATCTATGTTAGTTATACGCGTACTGAAAATTTCATCGAAATCGGTTGACGCAGTTAGAAACGGCACGCATCGAACGATGTTAGAATCTGTGTAAAAGTCGGTAAAAAAACTACGATTTTTCACTATTTTTAACTATTTGTAGCTCGTGTGTGTATTAATCGATTTCATTAAAATTTTCAGCACGCGCGTAACTAACATGGATCTACGAAACGCGTATTTTAAATTTTTATTACGGGCTCAAATGAAACAGTTATGGAAAATGTCTTTTTCATTGGCTCTTATGATTTCTAGGAGTTACAATTTTTAGAAAATATTTTCTACGCGTGATTCGGTAAATCAATTCTTCTAATTGCTCAACAAGTGCCAGTTCGTTTTGTCCGATTTAAAAACAAGTTATACTGTTTGGTAAGGCGTTCGAATACTTTCGTGAGCCTGTGTACATTACATACACATACGTGCAAATGGCACAGCCCCCTGTAGCTGCGCACTCGCAGGCCACCCAAGGGTACATACACGGACGCAGCACTCTAGGAAAAGTGCATCGGTACGAGCAGGCTATTTACTATGCGGTGGCCCAGGTATGTAGATACAGCTTTTAATGTCGAAAGGACTAACTTTTCCCCGACGAACCGAAGGACTGAAGGCCATTCGATGGGGACGACACGGTTCACAGATGGACAACATGGATCTTTTAAATGCACGCACTACAGCCTTTTGAATAATATTAAAAATAAATGTTTCGATCTCTTCAACAAATACCAGATATTGCAAATAAATTATTCGCTCCAATAGTACTGACGTTAAAAAATAGTATTTTACGTATTATTTTAATACAAACTAATTCAGTGAAAATATATCACTTTATAGTATATTTTGTTTGAAATTATTTCAAATTTTATTTAACTCTGAAATATGTAATTCGAAACAAACTTGAGCATAAGAATATACCATAATAAATGAAGAAAAGTTTAAGTCTATTGAAATCCTGAAAAGGTTTATTTCATTTAATCTAATATAATATTAATAATAACAAACACGATCTATTTAAAAAAAAAAAGGAAACGGAATTTGTCGTCATTATCAGTAGCCGGCATTACTAGATTAAATAAAGGACATTAACCGTTTACTAGTATCAAAAACAGTGACAGTCAGTTTTTATGAATTTTCTCATTATCCTATTATTTCTTATTCTATTTATTACGATTGTTTGTAGTATAAATGTATAAAATCGATACTCTCGAAATATTGTTATATAGACCACATATTCAATCTTTACACTGATCGGTTTTATTTGAAACCATTATTAAAATAGCATATTTATTGCAGTTAATTCTGCTCTAATAAAATAGCATTCACTTATAAAAATATGATTTTCAATCGAGTAATTGAATTTGAATATTAAATTTTGCGCTATCTTTTCTAATTGCGCAGCTTTACGTTTCTGTCGCGAGAATTAATGAATGAGAACTGCTTGAAGATTTTCTTGTAAAATGATTTGATATACTTGCCTAGCGAGAAGTTACCGTGATCAAGTAGACGGTTTCTCTAGAGTAAAGGTCGTTCTACTTATCATATTTCTTACCGTACTTTTATTTCATTCGAGTAACATTAATTTTTAATGGCACGAGAGTATCTCTGTACATGCCATAAAATAATACGAAAGAATAGAGAAGTAAATACAAATACACGCTCAGATATGAATTATTAGGTTTACATAAATAAGTGCTCCGATTGAACTCAACCTACTCGTACGATTTTGATAAAAAGTGGAAATTCCTTCTTCTTAAGTGGAAAAAATGTTCTTTTGTTGCCTGTCAAACCGTACATCTTCACGGTAAGATCCTGTTAAAGTAAGTGGACATATGTGTAGAAATCCTGCGGGTGAGTTCAGCCCCAGCTAAGTAAGCGAGATCTCTCTCTCTCTCTCTCTCTCTCTCTCTCCCTCCCTCTCTTTCCTCTTTCACTCTTGCATGTACGTGAGGGTACGGATCACACACCAACACATCAATAGACATTCGTACGTAAACGCATACTGTCTTATATGGGGTGTGCTGTGTCGAAAGTGTCATTCCTGTTGTCGGTTGAATTTATTGCTCTAGGAGCCCGAGACTTAAGAACACAGAACTTTTGCTGTTACACGACTTAGACGTGCCAGCATGGCATAAGCAATAAAATCATTTTTGACAACCAGGACGATCGACGAATTTACGTATTAATTATTTTGTATCGTCGGTAATTACAATCGTTTCATTCGTTGTGTTCGCGTCAAAATTTGCTTGAGAAAGTTTCGTTCGTTCTCTATAGAATGCGATGCCGTGAACCGAAATTTAAGAGATCTTTATTTTACAGCATAATTAACTGGATTTACTATTTACAACTTTAGGAGAGCAGAACTAACTTTCACGCGTCTTCACGATCACGGCTCTTTATTGTGTCGTAATATTCATAAATCATTCGTTACATAGCAGGCTAATTTTCGAACACCCTGTATGCATGTAACGCAGGCGCAGGCAGCTGTCACCTTACACCCATGGAGGAGGCATGGGCTGCGGCGGCCATTCTCAACTTATCTCTAGGATCTTTGTAAACATGTCGTGAAATCCGAGTATTCAAGCAGTGGCGTAGATCGAGAGGTGGAAGGACCCGTCAGAGTCTCCTCGAAGTAGGAATTAAAATCTTCAACGAGTACGTTGAATACTGCAACATTGCGTGCGCATAGTTTCCTTGGCAATGAGTGCCATTTGCGGCGACGTAATTAAATGGAGCATATTTCTGTTCTATGCTAATAAATTGACTTCAGAAGGTGCCACCATCTTCTTCACCCTCTTCCCTATCTCTTAATCTTCCTGCCCAAGGCGACCATCCTTTAATAATTTTTCTCTATTATAAAAATACCACCGATGCTATAGTTATATATTTTATTGTATAATATTTGTTACTTGCTGCTTAATACTTGTTTACAGTATGAACATTATTATTATTATTATTACTATTATTACATTGAAAAAGTTTTCTAACATTTTGTAATACTCGTACAAAGTACAATTATAGAAGCCATTATCAAAAACAAGAAATAATTTCTTTGGAAATGATGCGGTCAATGAAATAGTAGCTACAAAAGCAAATTTTTATATGTTTAAATATGGCAGAAGAGAGAAAATTCTTCTAAAATATGTAAACTCCGTTAATGAGTTAATTCCTCCAATTTGATGACATTATTTAATGATATTGTTAAAATCTGTTCAGCAGATTTTGGCATGGCTCAATAAATATAGTATCAATATATTATTATTACATGTTGTTTCGAAACTGTTGAAGGTTCCGCGCTCGGGACTTGCCAGACAAGAACCACAGCAACGTGAAACATAATACAAGTTGCACCAGCCAGTCCTAAGCTCAGCCATGCGAAGCAGCCAGCGGCTAAGAAACGCGACGTACGAATCAGATTACATCTTGCGTTGCTGCTTATCTTTATTCTTCGCTTTACCTCGCTTCAATTCACTTCATTTCGCTTCAGTGACAACCCTTCGATTGGCATCTTATAACCGGCCCTCAATATGCTCTCCGTAAAAAAGTGCTCTAAAAAGTTTTTAACGGTCGGATACTTTACTTTTTCTCATAACTTAAAATTTGGCTGCTCATCTTGAAACTATCTGTCAGTTGCATAAATATTTGACCGTTATGTTCTAAGATGATACAGGTAAAAGGTACAAAAAATGCTTGATTCGTAGCTTTAATTTTAAAAAATTTTATTCCTTACCATATAAGCTTACATTTACTGTTTTATCCTGTATTTGTGTTTAGGATTATATTACTAGATATTAAATAATCCTTAAAATTAATTAACGTTTACTCATTGTCGGTTTCGCTTGCTTGTAGAAAAACAGGTGCTTGGGTGCCTTGCGCGACTTGTATTAATTGGGGTTGAGCTTGTATCGGAGCAGTTTGAATTATGATTGGCTGATTACTTCCACCCTGGACTTGCATTCGTATCATTTGAAGTTGTTGAGGTGTCAGTTGTATCTGAAAAGAAACCCGAGTGTGAATAATGATAAATTAGTTTACTGATTGCCGTAATAAACATACATACAGGTATTTGCTGTATTTCTCCACTGGGTGTTACAATTTGTTGCACTATTTGTATACCACCAGTTTGTGTAGTAGGTGTTTGTTGAGGTTGTTGTAATTGTATGACTTGTCCCGATGTTTGCTGTGGACTTTGTACTGTCACTGTTTGCGTTGTACTTGCACTATTACTTTCCTAAGTTTCAATTTAAAATTAAACAGATGATTAAATAATTAAGTAGATTATTAATACGTTTCTCTCGCAGAAATAAGTAATATACCTGTTCTACTGGGCTACCTATATTGATTGTCTGAATTTGTCCTGTAGAAGGTTGTACAATTTGTATGGGTTGTGTTGTTGTATTACTACTTTGTACATTTTGATTAGCAGACACCTGTTGCTGTGCTAATTGAAAGTAGTAATGTACCTGGTCCGAGTTCAAAGATGTACGTACAGTACTTTCACCTTGTGCTTTACTTTGTTTCAACTCGTCTCTAGGCACTATATCGATAAGAAAATCAAATTGATCGTACTTAGTTATTGCCATTGCAATATCATTTCGCTGAAGCGTACGTCTCTTATTATCTTCCGTATGAACCCATGCCCTTAGTGTTAACTCGTGTATAAAAATTTCTGCTGCCTTAGAGAACAGCATAGGAGCTTCTGCACTTATCATTTTTACATCACCATCCAATTTCATTATTTTCTTTATCCTTGCTAACGGTAATGATTGTGTTTTCAGGTCCATCTATGAACGCATTAAACCATTGGCATTAGTCGTACAAAATCCAAAGTATTATTTATTTAATACTTACAGTAGTGATTTTTTTAATTTCCTCTGTAACCTTTGGCCAAAATTGTACCAAAGCTTGTTGTGCTTCTGAATTGCCTGGTGATGCAATTTGTAGATCTCCATTGGAATCTCCTTCGACTTCACTATCTTGGTTACTGTACAATTTAAAATGACAACCATGAGAAATGCCGTTATTATAATCAAATAAGAAGTTATTTATTTAATTGGTTTTATCGTTTAGCAACTTAATGTACGGTACATCCTTCTAAGCTACATTAACAATACAAATAATTTCAGAAATGTACATAACCTAACAGTGAGAAAGTAAATATTCTTACTTACGCATTCACAAAAAATAGCGACATTTTTTATGAGTTAATTTTGAAACAATATAAAACAAAATTTGTTATACTCTAAATACCATCCTGCAGCATTTAATTAACACCAATTAACTTACAAATATTTCAGTTTATTCACAATCACTGGAATTCACAACAGATTTATTGTTTGGCACCAGCAAATGTGCTGCCTTCGCTATCGTCGACTTTATTTTGCGTTATAGTTCACTGTATCTATCAAAGATGGCAATAACATATATCTGTTATGGCGGATATCGATAATGCGGATTCCTATTTTAGCAATATTACATCATCTCGTTCGTGTCTAATGATGATGTAATATTGCTAAAATAGGAATCTGGATTATCGATATCCGATGGAAAAATAAAGTTGCAATCGAAATGGACATAATGCGTTCATTACAAAAAGACTTCTCCAATTTTAATTTTACATATTCCTTGAAACAATACATGTGTGAAACATGAAAAAAAATATGTTACAAACTAGGTGTTTCTGGTCCCAAGGTTCTGGGGTAAGTGTCATGGGGTTCGTCACAGTCCTCTTACCAAAAGGCATAGCCTTCCCCACTCCGTGGCCAGATCCTTCAGATCCTTCCGCGTTCGAAATAAAGAAGAATCTTTATTCGATGAGTTTATCCAACGAATAAAGGTCATTTTTTTTATTTGGAGCTTATTTATTCGAACTTGCAACAATAACGATATTATTAATGGTACTACGGAGTCAAGTAAATCCGTAATTATTCTAACAATTTTGCATTGTACGGACTAGGACTGTATTATTTGATTATTTGGATGGAAAAGGAGAAAAAGATTCCCGTCCTAGGGCCCGTTAAGCAAACTCGTGTTGATGAGACACTGTCCAGCGAGCCGCAGACGCTGGGATGTAAGAATATGGTTGAGAATGATATATATAAGAATCGGTGACTGATTAGGTAGTAGCGGGAAAGATGTTTGACTGAAAGAATAAAATCGGTATAAATTCGTTTTATTTTAAAACATTACAAATTTAAACAATGCAAATATAAACTAAAACTGGTACAAATCCTGTGTACAATTCATAATTATTAGAAATTGCGGATTTACTTGAATCCGTAGTATCATGAACAATATTCTTATTATTGCGAGTGAGGAGAGAACTCTTTGTATCCTGGATTCATGTGCCTTCAGGTCCTTTAAATAACGGTACTGTTTCATCAGCAAATTCCAGTCTGAAACACAACAAACAAATTTTTACAAAGCATTCTATATTTTACAGTGCATCTCTTTTATACAATATCAATTTCAATAACTAAGATTTTCTAGACTACATTATATAACCTTACAAACATAGAGTAGATTTTAGACTCTTGTTTCATTGTATTGTTATTAAAAGAAAATAAAATAGTTTTGCATTCTTAATCTACAATAGATTTTCATGAAGTTTTATTTACCTTTCAGAAAGAATTGTTTTAACCTCTCACGCTACTTTTGTCCATTCTCGCCTCCGTGGCATCTTCTCAGTAGCGTCGTTTCGGGACGATGAATTAGTTTTCATTTCTGCAGCAGATAGTAAAAGACGAATTATAAATGGAAATGATAAAAATTCTTTATAAATTGATTGATTCTCCACCACTTTTTAAGGTTATGTACGAATAATGTTTGGATGTAACGACATTTGAAATGCCGAAAAAATTACCTGATAAACATTATGGTAAATAGGTACAATAAGATAAATGAAAAAAATTTCCATGTAAATATGCAGATATTGAAAAATGATAATAATTTAATCTTGCGAAATAACAGAATAGATGAATTTCTCAAATTGCAAGACTCTCAATCTAAATGCTACCTGACGCTAGCCTCTCTTTTAGAGTGGTTTGCATTGTTATTATTCTCATGGCGGTACCTCGAGCTAGTGACGGCCACTGTATCGGAAAAGGTCGCACAGCGCTGCGCGTCGAAATTGAATTAAAGAGTATCTTTGGCTAACACGTGTATTTTGAATTGTAGTGGACTGTATTTGGAGAACGACGAATTCCTCTCTGGCCGCACATATGGTACAGCAGCGCCATCGCAACTACATTCGCGCGGTCGCCCGACAAGAGCGACATCACAAACCATCTACTCTTCTTACACCGTGCCAGAGTGTATTTACAGTATATTTGCCGATATCGTTGAATACATGTTCTAAAGATCAAACTTTTAGATTTGTATTTGAAAACAAAATCAAATCTTCAGTTCTCTTACCGTTTCTACTTACCATTAAACTTGTAAAAGTTCTAAAAGAAACGAAACTCCATTAACCTATACTAGATCTTTCTCGAATCAGGTGCAGAAATGGTTGTTTGTTGATGTTTACTGGCGAGGATACAAGTTCAGCTCATTTCAAATATCAATGACCACAGCACATGAATGTAATAGAATACGTGCAAACGTTGATTGCACAGTTATTTAACTGTTCTAGTTAAACGAAAAAAAAAACTCTGTGTATTCTTCGTAGTATAGTCACCGGCAAAACGCAGTAATGGTAACCACACTTCTGTTTCGATTATTTTTAGAATATGTTCAGAATTTATGTATTATTCGTTCACAATTTTCTATTGAATTTGAATCTTGAAAATTTTATATTATTTTAATTTTATAAGAAAATTTGAAATACACATTTGTACATGTTGATAAATGTAAATATTTTTAAGATAGCTTGACCAGTTAGACGTGTCATGTCAACATTTTAATCAGTAGAATAAGATCTACTTAATTTCTCTTATTTGGAAACAAAATAACACTGTAGTAACTAATTAGTTCTCATAGAGTTTGAAAATGTGGTGGAAAACAATTTACTATGAATTATTTTTTGTTTCAGTCTCATACCATATTGCTTGTTCAACCAGGCAATAGACCTGAAACGAGAACATATTCTGACTATGAAAGTGTTAATGAATGCATGGAAGGTAATGTAATATTTTATCATTTTATTTTTTTTACGCAATGTGTTTATTAAAAGAATGTTTTTATATATGCTGTTTTGCATCTTGTACCACGATAATCGGTAAAATTTAGTAACAGATCTTTTTAAATGAAAGATATTAATTATATTTTACTTTATATACTATTAACTCTTTATATTCCATTCATGGCAGTGTAGTGACATTCATAATATGTTTCATAAATTATTATACCAATTATTGTGTATATATATATATTTATGAACTATGTACTTTGTGAAATTTTTACGTCGATGTATAGTGAATTTATGAAATGATGTCATTACGAACTGTTTAATTAATATGTTATCACTTTAATATAGATAAATGTCTACATTTAATTGTTTCTTGACGTAGGGGTATGCAAGATTTATGAGGAGCATTTAAAGAGGCGAAACCCAAATACTCCAACTATAACATATGACATCAGTCAGTTATTTGATTTTATTGATCAACTCACAGATTTATCATGTCTTGTCTATCAAAAATCCACAAATACATATGCACCATATAATAAAGATTGGATTAAAGAAAAGATATATGTTTTACTACGTCGGGCTGCAGGACATAGCGAGTAACTAATAGACAAAGATAGATGTATGTTTTATGTATAAGATAAATTAACTTTAAGTAAAGGTCTATATTGCCATTTGTAATAATAAATAAATAATTGAAAAGCATACAGTAATGTTATATTTTCATTGTGATCAACTGATTTCCTAATATTTTCTTTTTAATCAAGTTTTTTAATCGAATCTATCTTATTGCTCTTATACATATTCTTGCTGTTTACACAGTAATCATTATTTTAAGTTAATTTTTCTAACGCCAACAAAAATTCATGTTTGTCTAAAGTAATTGAATTTTTTCGATAATAAAGGTATTATAAATTAGCTTTACATATAATTTTTTTATAACATTCCATTTTTCCCCCCGTGGGACTTCCAAAAAATTATCTGAATTCCAAATTTTTTATAATACAAACAGATATTAGTCTACAACCATTTACATATAATGTACACGTATACACAATATAGACACACTGAACTCAAAAAATAAATAGTATTGTCCCTATACGTTTTATCATTGTCAAGTCGCTACTTCGTTACTATCTTTCCGACGGAAACAAAGCGAAACCGCGATAAATGAGAAAAAAAGGACGCATAGTGAGATTGGGACAACAGTGATGTTTCTATAATTGAAAGGAACGCTTTGAACAGTTCCCAAAATTTTAGGAGGGTTGACGAACCAAATTTGAAATGCAAATAATAATACAATACCAAAATTTCCTTTATTATTCATTCAAATTGTGTGAAATATTTATTATCTAATTATTGCAGTAATTAACAAATATTCACAAATTGTCTGATACTATGGTCGAATAACGTAAGATATTTCAAATTTACATTTCCAAACTTATAACGTATTTAACAAGAAATAAGTTTCGCAATATAAGTTCTGCTTTGTAAATGTATATACAGAATTCACATATAATATACATAGTCATGTCCGGATATATGGCCACGAGTTATCGCCACCAATTGTTGGAAGCATTTGTTTGAGGCCCGCATCGATACGGGCCGACATATGTATTCTGGTCTCTCTCATACGGCGTAATACTTATTCTCAACGATACCGTCCGAACAAATTCTTTCCGAATATATGGCCAACGCCTGTCCAGAATTGAGCAAAAGCTATTTCGAATGACAAATTAACCGGTATATTTATTATTCACGAATATCGATTGAATATTTGGGGATAATAAAGTTTCTCAATCCTCGATCGTTAGCTAAATCAAAGGCGAGCCGAATACGCTCGAGCAGCAATTGCTTTATAACAGTTATAGTATAACTTTCGACGGTAGCTTGAGTAACGATTGAGGAACTGTGCCCAAATAACGAATAATATTTCACTCGTTGTTCGTTATTCGAAAAATGCCCAATTTCCCACTGGTCCGGGTCGGTGGCCATATACAGGGTGTCCCACATTAATGGGAACTAAATATCTTTCGTATTTACAGTACTATAAGAAAACTTCAGAGGACAAAGTGACACTATTGCAGGGGGCTATTTTAATGGCGAAGAAAAAATTTCTTCAAACTGAATTTAGTGGATACCACCTTTTTGACCTTGAAATGACCTCATTTATTATGATATGTAGAGGTCAACCCGACGTAAACAACGCGCAATCTTTGCTGAAACACGTAAGACTTAAACTTCCACATTTCGTTATTATTATTCTTGCTCAAGGTCAAAAAGGTGGTATCTACTAAATTCAGTTTTGTATTGTCCATCATGATATCGTAAAAATAATATATTATTCCATTTAAAAAAACATCGGTGACCTTGAAATTTCATTAAAAAACACGACATAAACAATATTTTCTTCACCATTAAAATGGCCCCCTGCAATGGTGTCACTTTGTTCTCCGAAGTTTTCTGATAGGATTGTAAATACGAAAGATATTTGGGTGTTCCCATTTATGTGGACACCCTGTGTATATCTCGACATCATTGTACATTGCACACCTGGACAACTGATTGCTCAAGAGTTATCCTATATACTACTCTCCGAAATTAACTAAAATTTTAAGCAGTTTAGTATACAGGACATCGCCCATTTAACAAGGCACAACGCCCGAACAACATTAGATCGGTATCGACATACTCATATTCGCAACTACCAAAAAAAAAGAAAAAAGTCCTCACTTCTATCAAATCAAAACATATTGGTTTAATGCTGTTCATGCGTTATGTTGTTAGATTATGCCCTAGTTCAGACACGGCGGAAACCGCGCGGAGCTTTTTTACATTAACGTTACTTTGTAAGCAACCAGTTGGCCAAACGCGGTATTACATAATCATTCAATTATTTAACATCCGATCGTAGTATATGAATGTCATCGATCGTAGAAATTTCAAACACGCTTGTCTTTTAAAAATTACCAAAAATCTTTATTTTATATTGGCGTTTGTATACTACTCCATAATGCGTAGCACCTAAGTTAATACAAGTTTGTTGTTAATCGTAACACTTCAGGAACGGCTTGACAGCTCAGACTGAGTTTTAAAATAAGGAAAATAGTAAATTAAACTTGAAAAGTTGGCATCGATTAATAACGTGGCGTTTCTTTCGATGTAATTAGCGCCTAATCTCGGCCTCGACGTACGATAGCTTTGAAGCCATAGCATCTGACCTTTCCACTTCCGCTTTGAATCTACCGCTGTGTCCGAACGTTTCTGTTCGTCTCCAAAGAATTAATGTAGAAGCGAAACTAATGTAAAAATTTAACTTATAAGTAGGAGACACGCGGCAATTGCTACATCGATTCCAATTAAATTTTTTATGATGAATTTTTTATGATGAAAAATCTTGACTGAAATCAATAATACAATTGCTACATCCTCTCCTTGCTATAGCGTAAGAACACACAACGGATTCATTTAATTTATCATGACACTCCTTCCATTCAATATCACGCACATTATTACAAGTATAATATAACTTAATTAAATTGTTCGAATAACGCACAGGTATTGTAACGGTTGTATGTAATTCAATATTTTTCTTAATAGAAGCAGTTGAAAAGATTGAACATAACGAATGTCAACATTGCTCTGTTTTACATAATGATATTGTTTTATAATATTCGAAACATAACTCAGTTTCATTTCCTCAAGAAAAATAAAAAAATAAAATATGGCTACAGGCAAGACTCCCATAGTGTGCGTTCTTCGCAATTCAAACCCTAAAAATGTGGACATTATCTAAAATTCTTTTAGCTTTGAAAGAATTGAAAATTACTTATAGAAAGAATGTTGGCATACAATAGTTATATTTCAATCAATACTTAAGAATAGAAAAGTATATAATATATTAATATATCCGATACAAATACAAAGTTTTACTTTTATAATATTCTCTAAAAAATGTTTAACAAAACGTTTTGAACATATGAGTAAAGTTTCACTAATTATAACAGGTTGGAACGCGTGCATCTATTAAGATGATTTTCATTTTGCTTAATGATATTTTTAAAAGTAACGATGTTTTATTTTTTTTTTCTTAAAAACTTCAATACTCAAGTAGTTATAAATTTTTATATTTATCTTTAGATAACTTTTTTCCCATTATTATCAATAAGATAGTTTTGATTTATTTATATCACGTTTGTGTGAACACTAATTTATGAGATTCAAGTTTGTTTCAAAGTTGAGGAGAAACCATACACACAAACAGATTTTAACATTCTTTTCACAGTGCATGTATAGATTGTAGGCTAGTGAACATTCCTGTTTATTGTAGAGCTTAATGAATTCGCAAACAAACAGATTGGAAACGTTCAAATAACATTCAAATTCAGAAAAGCTAACGAGCTCGTGATCAAATACAAATATATAGATTATTAAAATAAACTCTTCTTCCTTGAAAGTATTTTCATTGGAAAGAATAAAACATTGAATTTTCAGTAACACAAAGACGATTCATTCTGTGTTTATATTATTGTCCAAAATTTAGCCTGTGATGTTGGAAGCCACTGGAAAGTTGATAATTTATTCTTAAACTCTGATGGTTTGAAAATTCAAACATGCTCTTCGTTTAAAACCCACAATTTTTTCTGAATTGGAACATTTCATCCTACCCACAATGATGTGAGGATATATAATTCTGGCCTATATTACATAATGTATTACATGTATTAAACATTAATCATTTTGGTAATACGCTCCTCGCATTTGTTATAAATGGTCGGCTCAACTCTAAAATAAATCCTATAAGACGCTTTTTAAACACTAGTGGATTATTAGCAATTCATATTTGGAATTCGTTTATAAACATTGCGTTTTACATTTCATATTAAACTGTATTTCAAAGAAGCACTGGCCCAAATTTTAAATTTTAGTTTTTACTCCAAAACCAAGAAAAACGAATTATTCCTTAATTGAAAACGTATGCATTCGCATACATGATCAAAATAATGTTAGTTTCACATCATTTTTGTGACATAAATGTGTGCTTTATGTAATATTTCTAATTTTATTGATCAGTTAGTTCTTTATAATGTAATTCGTAATATACGTAATTTTATTAAGATATAACATGTGTCAATTAGAAAATTGGGAATTTATGTGCAAAATAAACATAGGTTCACTCAATACTTTTCTATTTAAAATTTAAAAAATATGACAAAGGCTAAGAAAATTCTTTGCATTGAATCTATCAATTTTTTAACATTTCTGTTCTGATTTGAGACCACGCTTCTCTGGTGCTATTCTTTAATTCATTACTGTTTATCTATCGCCCGTATGGGCAGTGTATTTTACTTCTTCGGACATAAATAAATCGGCGGATAACAAATCACACCGTTTCGAACAACATTGCCTGTATCCATCACATGTATTGTCGTTATTGGCTGAAGACCGTAATTTATATAGAGATTTAGTGAAGTAGTATGATCATCGGCCGATTGGCATGAGGCAAACGACAATATTTTCCCCACTTCGCTTTAATTTAAACGACGACATTTGCCTTCCACATTTGCCAACATTGTTTCCTGTTTTTTAATTGTGGAATTGTCGATGGCCAAGGCAAGACCTCAACTTTTGTTGCTTGAAGGTATCTTTGAATTTATTCTACACAATTAATTGGGGCATTATTATGCCAATAACCAATTCTGTCGTCATATTCATCTAGCAAATATTCCAACAATTCTTGGTATTTTTTAGCATTGACCAGAAATTACATGATCAGAATCTTATCGTTACAGCCAAACGCTGCACATATCATAACGATACTCCTCCATAATTCCTGCTCATTCTGATCTCTTTTTGATTACGTACATCGTGTTTGTAGTACTGAACAACATTCGAACCGAGGTCTTGACATGAGATCTTGGATAAATTCTAATCTCTCATCTTTGTGAAGTTTAGTGAGAGACTTTTTCGCTCGTTTTTTGTACCGAAGCGTCTTACTTGTCTCCTTAAACTTGTTACACACGTGTACAACAACTGGAAAATCTCGTTTAGTCCTTACTTGCGACGTGTTCAATTTATTTTGCGAGCTTCGTAAAAAATGTTTCATCCATCCCTCTGACTTAACTTCTTTGGATGGCCTGTAGATTTTTTGGAGCCATATTTATCGTCTAATTGTACAAAATGGTTTACAATATTTAAAGATCTATGAATTTCTTTTGCAATTTTTCTTTTTGAGAGATTCGTGTCCTTGGAAGCAGTGATTTATCCATTTTCATGATCATCTAAAGCTTTTATTACCCTTTATGCTCTAAAAGTATTAAGTAGTTATATGTTTATATTAAAATATACAAACGTCCCAGAGTTTTGTTCTTACCTTATAGCAGTTGTTCAAACTATGAATTATCGAAAGTGTTTTTTGAATAAATCACTGTGAACCTATGATTATTTTGCTCTATTAACACGATAACGTTCAATAAATTTCTTAATTAACCATGTCTAACTATCTACGCTGTTGAAACTCCGGTGACTGCTGCTATATGGGATTGGCCACGTCCATTAAAAACAATAACAAAAACCGCAAGATACGTTCCACAACGTGAATAGAAATAAGAATACTAAACAAGCTTGTTCACGCTGTGAACTTATCATTATTTCGGCCACTGTAGCTTATAATGATAATTATGTATAGTATGGGAATCGTTACTGTATAAATATATCTAGTTTCATTTAGAATTCGACAAGTGTTAGTATATATATATATGTGTAAAAAAACATTCAGGTATCATCCTGAAATATTAAATTCCTATATTATTTATACAAATAAAACATTTTGCTAGTATCTATACTGTTAAACATACGATAATAGTAATGCAATAAATTTGTGTCGTAATACGAATTGTTAGATTACTAATTAAGTCACCATCACTAGAATATTTGTAGCATTTTTTATAGAACGACTTTATCGAAAAGATAATATTATTTTTACATTTCTATATATAACAAAGACAAGGGGTAACAACTCTTCAATGATATAAAACGTATTATACAAAACAATTCTTATGCTATAAATACATAACATTCTAGTTATATTAATTGTATTGTTATACATTTGAATAAATGTTTTGCATAAAACATATGTATCGTGTTTAACAGAAATATAGAGTGCTGAATTAAGTAATAAAATAAGTAACTATTTTAATGTAATAAATGTGAACCACTTTATCAAGTAGATGTAAAAACATACGGTTTTGTAAAAAAAAAAAGTTAACTGCGTACTAATTTTTAATTATATGAGCAATATAACCTGATTAATTTAGATTAAATTTATAATATTATTGTATCGATTTTTCATTATCACAGATTGTTTTAGTAGGCCTACTGTCAAAATTAGACCCTGAGGCCTACAATGGACTAGTCAATTTTAGTAAATTCTATTCGAATACCATACTATATGTGCAGATAAACATCATGATTCTAGTGTTGGAAAGAGCCTTGTTAGCACAAAATAGGCTACATCATAGTTACTCCAATACGTTGTATGTGCTGCTACTGTATATAGATAATTTCGTCCCAAACTTGCTCGAAGTACATAATCTAACCGTTGTGATAATTCTAATAATCATAAAAATGTTTTCCATTAGTTTAATCCGTACGTAAAAATTAATGTTATTTAATAATGATTTTTATTTTTAAACAATATTAATATGATAATACTAGCTACGTACATACCTTGACCTGGTTGAATTGGGGTAGATGAATCTTCTTTAGCATTCCAACCAGCTCGCACTAAACCCCAAAGACTCCAACCTTTATCCGAAGTCCGATTAGACATATCTGGATTCTCCTCTCTCTCATCTGTTTCTGTAATGACATATTTTAATATTATTTACATCTGAATGTCTTTGAAAAGTATTATTATCGTGAAGAATTCCAGATATACCTGTAGGGGAGAATGTTTGGTCAGCCGCACTTATCGATGGAGGTGGTTGCTCCATCTGTTGACCTTCAACTTCTCCATAAGACGGTATAAGAACTGGTTCAATTTTGCTATAACCTCTCTCTAAAAGTGGTTCCATTCTATAAGCTACAGGATCAGACCAGTGAAATATATTGTAAAATCTTTTGCATAAACCTTGAGGCATCACATCGGTTCTATTCGATGGAGAACGAGTACGTAATGCAAGGAATACCGATAACGGTGAACCCAAACAAAATAAATTCTCAATCTGCAATTGTGAAAATAATCATAATTTACAGTATTTAGACTTTTCCTGTTAAGTATTCGAGAGTAATTATATTTACTGAAAATTGTAATCGTTGCAACAGAACTTCCTGTGTTTCTGGGGATGGGGGTCTCGTATCTGGACCCATCCAACCTGTGACAATATCATAAACGATTACACATCCTAAAGAATGTGCCAAAATTGAAACTTTGCCTTTCCAGCCTGGATGTCGACTAGCAAACATAAAATATAGCCTGTTTAATTCTTTCTGTAAACCTGCTCTTACTTCTCCACCGTAAAGAGGACTAGTATAATAGAGTATATCCATTGCTGATGAATTTAACAAATGTCGAATACTTAGTACGCTATAAGGTGTAATAGCTTCTACAATATCTAAAAGAATATTTACGAGATGAAAAATTAATGTTATTTATCTAGAAAATATAGCGAGTAAAATTTACCTCCGTCAAGCTTCAATGAGGATCGCCATTCAACAGGGAAAAATTCAACTCTATAATTGGAATTAGGAAAATATTTTTGTTTCAACCAGTCCACGCAATCTCTAAATCTGTAGAAATATTAAGTATATTTCATTAAATATGTAAAGATTTATGCATAAAAAGTATAATAATAAATTAGACTTTATACATACGATGTTGTATTACGAATAATTTTTCCTGTATCTCTTTTTTGACCAATACCATGAACTACAAACACTATATGATCAATATCATGAGGTTTGTCTTCCATTACTGCAGCAACTTTGTAACCTCTGCGTAATTGATAGCCTGTTGCTAAAATAATCAATACAAATGATATAATATAATCTTATTTTATTTTATTATTGCCAACAAAGGAAAATAAAATACGTACTTTTTGCAAATCCCAGCTTTGATGTGACACTGCGCATTAACTTACTATGTCTGTATTCGCTGTGTAATATTACATCGTTTATGCTGTGCCAATCGACATGAAATTCTGGAAAATGTTCTGTATGCAATACTAAAATAAAAATATTGAATCAGTATGCGTTTAACCGAAATAACAGACAATATAATTTACTTTGAATAAACAGTAATGCATAAAATTTTTTTAAAATTTATACTTTTGTAAGGATGAGACATGTCAGATGCTGAAGTAGATTGACTTGGAACTTGTTTTTGAAAAAGACTTAGGTGAACTTCTTCTATGATTTTAGATTGTTCTGATTCTAAAGGTATCCAAGTACCATCATAATACCAAGTACCTCTCATGATTTCCCATTCTTCCCCTTTTGAAAATAAAAATTAATAATTATAAAATAGAAAAAACCAACTACTTAATCAACATTTTTATGTATTAGAGTTTCTACGATTAAAATAGATAAAGTGTGGATAATATATGCAAACATACCTGGACAATATATAGAAACACATTTCATTTTGTCAATTTCTACATCATACATTCCTCCTTTAACCACAATCTTTTCTATATGAGGCAAATTATTCAATGTATCAATATTTCTACTAATTAAATCTTGATAATTCCTCCAAGCATTTTCGATTCTTAAACTGTCGTATCCACAAAATTCTACCCATCTTTTGTCCACACCATCTCTATAAAACCAGCGTACTTGCATTGGTGTCAATGATTCTGCATATGTTAAATCATTTGCTACATCTTCCGTTTCCACCATCAAATTTTGTTCTTCGGCAACTTCTGCAGATTCTTGAAACATTAGGAATTTAAATTATCATTACGTTTGATCTTGTAACAATAATTAAGTTATTAAATATTACATACTATTACATATTTGCAACTTCTGTTTCAATTTATACAAATTGTTCGGAATAATTCTGATAAATATTAAAATTTAATTCCCAAATTAAAAAAGTTAATTATAATTTAAAGGACTCCTTTCCACAGTATTTGGAAATCCCTTTGAAATTCGCGCGCATTTAATTAAATATTACTAAACATAAATTATACGCTAGAAACGTTACACTTCGAATATTTTTGTGTAATTTTTACGCGTTTAATCGCTTTTCTCGTGTTGACATAAATATGTATGTATGTACATATACTTTAAGCATATGGTTTGCTTTTTGTTCGAACAGGCGAATTTACAAAATCAATTACTTGAAAGAAGCTCATGCATATATGTAAATAATGTTTAGACTAATTATTAGAGGAATTTTAAATCACGTTTATAAGTTTACCTTCAAATTTTTGCAATTCTAATGGAGTTTCGCTGAAGGGATCAACTTCATTTCGGATATTAGACATCCTGTCAATAAATATCTTTCAGTTTATGCGATTACTAGAAAGAAAGACACGATATCACAAGCCACATAAACGATGGGTGATCCCGAGACAAGTGTTAAGAATCGTAGCTTTTATTAAAATGAGCATCAACCACTAACACATGTTTGTCACTAATGCAAATTTATAATTATTACGTAGTATCATCCATTAGTCAGTTTAAAATATCACTTTATACTCGTATGTGGTAATTCGGGCAACGTCGTTTCCGGTTAAATTAATGTAAAATCTCTGAACAATTCGATGTAACGACAAGAACTAATAATGAACAGAATCGTTCTCCGTAGTGGTTGCAACGTTATACCTAAAATTTAATACAGTACACTTCCTTCACGCCGTATGATTCAATTCGAACTATCTTATACAACCGTATTCCTGTTTTTCCTGTGCAGTAAACTACTGCATTCATCAATAAACAGCTGATATATGAACGCAATGCGTAAAATAGTATGCGACATGGACTGTTTACGTGTATAGTTTTATATTACTACACACAAAGTGTACGTACATTCACGTTCAATGATACCTACGAGTGTGTGTGTGCACGTGTGTTCTAGATATATACTTCTTATGTAACATATACATTTATATATACATATATGTATATGTATATATATGTATATGTACATATATGTATATATCGATAGGTAATTGAACACGATTTCAAACATACATATGTACATGAATCATGTGAAAACAATTTGTAGAGTGCTCGAAGTACATATATATGTATATACACGTGCCATAAGTATTTTTTCATGCTGCATGTAAAAATGTGTTTATATATTTAATGCACAAAGATAACCTTACAACAACATTTTGTTTTAAAATTAGATTTTCATTTTGTACCAATTTAATTTTTTATCTTTCCTAAAGTAAGTTGTTTTTTATGAATTTTTTGTTTATCAATAATACCGATATTTACTTTCAGAACAAGGTTACGTCCGTTCTTATTGCGACGGACCTGCCATCTATAACAAAGGCTGATCGAAGCCAAAGTTTGGCTCGAATTTGGCATGGCAGACTTTGCACTGGAATACCGATGGTAATGCGGGAACAGATGGATGGCAATTCCGAGTCAAATTTTGGTGGTAGATTCAAAGCATTTTGCTTACTGGGTACATATATTCATGTATGATATATCGATATATCAACCATGAAATGATCATTTGTGTGATATGTTGTCACACACATTATAATAGGGATTGAAATATATATTTTGTAAATTTATCCCATGTTTTGTGGAGTATTGTATAAAAATTAAGAACACGTGTCGACCTCTGACATCAACTATCAACTATGGAGACCTTTGTTTATAACCCCATTGAGTTTACCGCATTACTATATTATTTTTGTTAAGTATATTGATCAATGTTCTGCATATTTTGAGTAGACAAACACCATTTGCTCTAAACGAATTTTTTATATTTAATAGATTTATTGGTAAGAAAATAAAATACGTTTAAATAATCCTCAGTAAACTTTGAATATACATTATTATACATGTATATGCAGATGCATATACAGGGTGTTCGCGATAAATTGTACCAGCGTTTTTTTTTTTCGTAAACGGTAAACATTAGAAAAAACCGAAGAGGGGATACTTGTAGTCTATTTTACCAGCAATATTTTTCTAGAAACAAAGGTAATATTCATTTTTTGATATGGAATGTCGCATAATCATATGAAAACGGACATTTAACATTTCGTAATATTGTGTTTACTAGTATGTTGTAAAGATAAGACTATATCTCGTGTTCAATGTGACTTCCATTAGCAAGAATGCATAAGAGCTCTTACTAGAAACTAGATAAACTGATAATCTTGATTTTGATTTAATTTATTGACTTTTGCATTAAAGATAGTAACAAGTAACTTTCAATATTCTTCTAATTTAATACAATTTAATGAAACTCTTTTAATATAGTTAAATATATTGTAGAAACTCTTTTTGTAGCAGCAATCAATTAACAGATTTTGCGACAACATGTTTTTACGTATGTATGATAAAATGTCTACTAGTATTTAAAATTTCTTTAAATGTAAAATTTCCTTGTTACCCCTAGATATCAATAGAATTTGTCATGGATCAGTGCAAATGTACTTTCCTCATTTCCTGTTGCAATGTATCTATATATTCCGTGTGTCATAACGTGGTGTCTAACTGAGTGCACGGAAGGAATGCGAAAGGAATTTGCAAAGAAACTGTCTGATTGGTTAGGCGTATATAGTTGAGTCACGCGCATTCTCACTATTTGCTGAGAAGATTACCACTACTACTTCAGGTATTGTATCGCAACGCGTGACGAACTTCGCTTCCTTT
The DNA here is from genome assembly GCA_028454255.1 of Halictus ligatus. Classification (NCBI taxonomy): domain Eukaryota; kingdom Metazoa; phylum Arthropoda; class Insecta; order Hymenoptera; family Halictidae; genus Halictus; species Halictus ligatus. The sequence continues at coordinate 2,319,289 of CM052131.1, forward strand.
GCCCCTTTGCCCTCCCGAGTACCATGTTTCGTGAGACACGAGTAATAGATATAGTACGGTGCAGTAGTCACATATACATACCATTTTTTCTAGGAATATGTAGCATAAACAGACATAAATCATTTATATTGTACAAGCTCGTTTTCAACGTCAAATAAATTCTACGAATTTACATGTGAACGATATTGGTTAATTAAACAATGAATATTACATTAGAAAACTTTGCATTACGAAATATATATATAGGACAATATTAAACCATATTATTGAACCATTAATATTAAACCATCCATGAAGTGTCGCCAGATTAAGAGTTGTCTCCTCTACCTTCCCCTTCTACGCTGTTATTTCCCCACGCTTCCTCCTCGGTCCGGTCACGTGACTAATACAGTACTGGCAGAGGGAGGGGCAACTTTTACCCCTCAATTCGAGTCAATTCCCATGAACTGAGAGTCGCGAAAGGGGAATCTTGATGGTGGACAGGGTAACGTACTTACAGAGGGTACGCTGCTAACGCTGGTCGCCAGTTGTCAAATCAAGTCTTCCACTCTATCTTACCCCTTTTACAACGCACGAGCATCCCCACGCTTCTGCCGCGGTCCTGTCACGTGACGTGGTACGCGCAATTCGCGCTGCGTCTGCGTTCTCACTAATTGTAAGCCGGTAACGACGGAATTCTCAATTTCCTCTGACCGGCAACTAGCGTTGCCAGCTTACAGCCCGTACGCTTCCCTCTCCACCATCAGATTCCCCTCTCGCGACTCTCCGCATAAAGCACATATCAACGACACGAGGAGACACGTGAAGTCGCATTTAATAGTAGAGGGGGGAGTATTTCAAGGGGAATACACACTTGTTTGGTACAGGGTCGCCAGATTGAGACTTGTCTCCCACTCTGTCCTTCCCCTTTTAATTGAGGGATTAATTGAGAATTAAGGGTAAAACGTTACCCTCTCTCTGCCAGTACTGGATCGGTCACGTGACATACACGACAATGATGAAACGCGTCACGTGACCGGACCATAGCGGCAGCGTGGGGGGGAACAGAAGGGGAAGGTAGAGTGGGGGGACAAATCTTACTCTGGCGACTCTAACTGTGTCGTGCATGTGTCATAATGTGCACCACGTGACGCGTGACGTTCTAGCAAAGAGAGGGGTGTCTGTATTCTTGTTCCCCCAATCTAATAACTTGTCTCCCACTCTATCCTTCCCCTTCCATCTCTCTGTCGTGTCTGTGTCACAATGTCACGTGACTAGCTCGGTACCGACAGAGAGAGAGAGAGAGAGGGTAACTTTTTTCCCCTCGCATCGTGCTCCCACCCCTCATCTGGCGACTGTGTTCTGCGGCCGTCTGTGGTTGCAAATGAGAACATGTTGCACCAAAATACAGGCACACAGTTAGCCTCTGACGAGAAGGAGAGCGTGTTCCAAAACAAATGTCGACATCAGCGTTTCAGGTGGATCGGTTCAGAAACTTACGGTGATCAACATCCTCCTAAAATCGCAATGGATTTTAATTAAAGATTTCGACAAAATCCTTTGTAAAGATTCTTCGTAGCAAAATCTCTAACATTTAAGTACATTTATTGAATTAGAAATCGTTAAATAGAACAGAAACAAATTGATTGCCTTTGAATCGTTACATGCAGGTGCTCCTATTTAGGTATGTAAGTACTGTCCTTATGTCAAAAGAAGTTCCTCGAGATTACAGAGAAGCAAGAGGGGTCCTCGCTTGCATCCAATGGTTATACTTTGACGTCACGCAGTTCGGCCAATAATTCGACCAGAACTAAAAAAGCGTGTGAAATGGCCCAATAGGACGGCTTATAGCCGCATTCCTACCAGAGGACTTCTTTCTTGTGAGGCACGCAGAGTATTTGTAATTTACACCACAGAACATCGTAGTACAGATGGGTATGCCGTCTTTTGTCTATAGTGTTTTTCTCGAGAATTTTTTAAGAAGAATTACACCGTGATCATTGAGATCATTGAGATAGAAGTGGGATGGATTACTGTTAAATTGTTCGATGGTGCATGTAATGTGTGATGTGTTGTTCGTAAAAGGATTGATAATTTTATTTAAAAAATAAGGTTGAATGTTTTGGATATGTCGCATTTGGTACGTAGTCGAGTATTGACAAAGTAGTTTTTCTGTATCTTCATTAGAGTTGTTTTATGTGATCACATTTACCGAAACTACCATTAAGTTCTGCTTGTTGAACTTTTTCTGAGTTACGTGATTCTAATGTTTATTTGAATTGAAACAAATGAATTCCAAGCGCGATCAATGTTGCATATAAAAAAAAAATTTACCAAAACTTTTTTCTTGTAGAATTCATACATTGTTTTAAAAAGTAACAATTGCCAGTTAATGTCGGTGTTACTTATAACAATGGCATACATTGATATTAGTAAATTATACATGAATTTAAGAAACATATGTTTATTAATGTAGCAGATAAATATATTATCATTGAAACTGATTATGTATTTGATTTTTTTATTCTAGAGTAAAAAAGAATGGGTTGTGTCAATAGTCGGACAGATACTAATGATTTACATTCAAATGAGTTTCATGTGATGAATGTAGATGATTCAGGTAATTTAGTTATTCCTGGACGCTTAGAACTTACTGAAACTGAGATAGTGCTTTATCAACGTGGTAAAGAGCCCATACAATGGCCTTTGCGTTGCTTACGGCGGTATGGTTATGACGCTGAAATATTTAGTTTTGAATCTGGCCGAAGGTGTGCCACTGGTCCAGGCATTTATGCATTCAAATGTCAGCAAGCTGCACATATATTTCATTTAGTACAATCAAATATTCAGGTGTGTATTTTTAATAGCATAAAATCTAGAAAATTTTAATTTTCCTAAAGTATGTCCTTAGGATAATTAAATATCTGTATATTCGTTAAATTATCAAGTTTTTTAAATATTTACCTTCCTAGGGATAATACATATATCAAAATAACTAGAATACTTCATTTAAATTCCTTTCTAGGTTTGTAATAACAGTGGGGACGATGCAATGTCCAGAGAATTTCCGATTGCTTCTCATTCTGGTCCAACAGCAACAAGAGTGACAATACCCGTTGAGCCTAATTATTTGGATCCAATACCAAGTAGGGCTAGTAACTGTGTGGTTCAGAGACAACAAAATGTTGGTCACACTCAACAAAATGGAATTGGAAGATTAGGTAGTATGGGAAGTAGCAGTGGTATTATATCGCCACAAGGAACCATAGGTTCACCTTCTCCGCCTCCTGGGTTGCCACCACCACCGCCACCTTTTCCTCAACCACATCCGTCTTCGTTGTACGCCAATGAAGAAGTATTGTCACCTTTACCATTAGAAATGGAACATAATAATAACAAAAGTCCTAGACGAGCAATACAAAGGTGAAGAAAATTTTTTTATTGTACTGTTGCTAATATTATGATATATTGAGTTAATAAATATGTATTGTTTTACAGATCTTGTACAATGAGTAATTCGGTATCTGATAACGGCTCAGTATCATTGGAATTTATGTCTACCTATAAAAATTTAAACACCACTACTCAAAATAAATCACCGCTCTCGACAACTGCAGCTTACATGAATGTAGACATTACTAATGATGTTAGTTCACTTTCCCCAACTCATTGTGTGCCTGAAACAATACAATATAAAGAAGACAAGAATGAAAATAACGAATCTGGACATGCTTATATGAATATCAGTCCAGGTGAAGAGTGTACCGAATTATTTGTTACTAAAGGACGACCATCGCCTTTGCCATCTATTCAATCCGATGTGGAAGAAACAACCAGACATTGTTATGCTAACTTGGAAGCAAATGAAATTGAAAGTTTAAGAAAAAGATTTTCTGGTGTATCCGTAGCTGAAAAGTCTCCTTTGACCCCATCGACTCCTACAGGTGGTCCAATTAGAGAAGTAAATTATGCTGTATTAGATCTGGACACAAAGGATGTACCAATCAATTCATCATTGGAAGGTCCTTCAAACTCATCCGCATCTCCTCCAGAGTCACCAAATAAGTTACAAAAAGGGTATACTACAATAGATTTTAACAAAACAGTTGCTCTTTCGCATTCTGTCAACCCAAACCTTGTAAATGATAATGAGGGTTCAAGGAAAACGCGTCACAATTCCACAATTAGTGACTTAACAGCACCTTGTAGACGTAGCTCATCAGTAAGTGAATGATCCATTTTATATAAGTATGCTTACACAAGGAATGGCATTTTATAGGATGACAATGCGCTTTACAATTTCTTTGAATTCAAACTACTGCAAAGCCAAAGACATCGAGTTAGTTTGCAAACTTTTTATATATAATAATATCGATCATACTAAAATGTGTTCTGTGCAAAGCAGTGTATCTTGATTCAAAAATTTTGTTTTTGACATATTTAGTAAGAATTATTCTACAATTTATTCTTCAGATTACCAGTTAGCTTTTAAGTTTTGTAAGATATACAAATGTATATGATGCATCACAGTATTTTTAAAGAATAAGTTTTCTTCAAAGTGTTGAGATGTGATACAGACAATTAAAATAAAATCTTTTTTATGAAGAGTTGAAAACTGAAAAGACTCAATTCTATTTTTAGGGAGGAAGCATATATAATATTCTTCAACTCTAATATCAAATATTCTAATATTATAATAGCATAATGTACCTTTTGCAGGAAAACTTTTTGAGCCAGTAATTCTTTTTTAAAATTAGTCTTCAGATAAAATTTATGGATAAGTTTGTATCAATTCCTGTGTTCACAGTGGACTTGTTATAATTATAGTACTAGCCAATCATTTCATAACTTTATTACTATGTAAAATTTGTATAGAAGTATTACAATGCATTTGCTACAGTGTATATTTCACTATTGAGTCTATTAATCATTCCTACAACGGTGTATTAGGGAAAATATTTCACGCTACAATGAATGTGAAACTTATTTTTCATACGAGAGATATAATAATTACATACTAAGTAAATCATGTGACCTTCAAGAGGTCGTATACTGGTTAAGTGACACTATTATTTTCTTATTCATACAGTTACGCATCATTTCATTTAAACATGATGTACATAGTTACATTTTCTGTCCTCAAGTCTTTGGTAGTATTAATCTGTTCAAACTGTCTCCGTAATGAAAGCATAAAACCATAATTAGTGGGTTAAAAAGTGTTAGAATACATATACATGTATAACAAGTTAATTATAATTTGAAAATGAGTTAATAATGCTATTCTACATTTGATAATTTCACGACATGCATATTCATTGGTATGAATGTCAGAGCATTGGATGGCGGACCATTTTCATAATTACACAATTGATATGTCTAAGGCCATTTACAGTATTATTTGCCAATTTTTTCAAATATATTTTTTGAGATACTTTTTCTAAACACGTCAGGCCTTTTATTGCTCCTAATGGAACAGCTGCCAATTCCAATGATTTATTAGAAATTGTTCAGTAAAATGACGATGTTTATACTTTGTGTCAAGACTGGCACAAGTTTTGCCATCCAAACGTTAAGAATTTTCAAAACTTTCAGTTATATTTGTAATGTTGCATGTTCTGGTTCCCTCTATTTGTATCCTGTAAAATATTGTTGTCTGCAGTGTTAAGAAAACAATATACAAGATTAACAATCACAGAATACAGTTACTGTATCAATTGTAATTTTATAATATTGTATGAAATATTGACAGCTGCATACCAACAGGTCATCAACTGTCCTCATTTTAATTTGTCTATTCATGTGTATTTGAAAAGATATGTGATTTTAACTTGCTCAAAGCAAATTGTGTGACAGGCAATACATGGTATTAAGGTATTATTGGTGAACAAGGATCACACAGAAATGATCGATTAGGCCACTTTAATGATTTGACTTAATCAAAGGTTAAATTATACCTCTAGTGGAGGTACGTGAACTTCAATTGCAGCTCTGTTGCAGTTTAGATTATTCCAAAGAAAGTGTTATTTTATAGCAAAACAAGATTATAAATTTCTATTATTCTTATATGTAACAGCTTTTAAGTAAGAAATGAAGCATGGCGCCAACTAATTAATGCGTTATCATCAAAGTTTCAGTTTTTAATCTTTCCATTGTCTACTATATCTTTTTAATGTGTTTGTCTACATCTCTGTTTAAGTGAAATTGAAATATGATATTGTAAATCGTCTGAATATATGATCTCCTAGTCTTCATTCCTCAATTATTGAGGTAATATACTAAATTCTTCAGTAGGCAACTTTTAAGGCAGAGCATACAGCATGATTTTCTTTTTGGCGTAGCTGTTTTTATTGTAACTTTAGGATTCTGTATATAACACTATTATTATTCTAAAATATTATTACAAACAGGAAATGTGTGCTCTTCCACTTGATATTATTTCTGCTATTTACCTGTAGACAGTTTCTAATATAGTAGAATCTCGATTATCCGAATGTCGTTTAACCGAGATTTTTTTTCTTTAACCGAGAGTCATCTTTTTTGAATGTCGGATTTTATCAAGGCAGTTAATCGAACTTTCAATTGATTAAACGTCTGTGTAAACTTAAATATATGTGCAATATTAAATTATCAAAATGTTTTCTGTATTTCTATTGCACGTTTTATAAACACCTGGGATAATTGAGACTCTACTGTACATAGAAAGGAAAATCAACTTTTGATGTCAAAATTAACAATTTATCATGACTTTCATTCAAACTATTGTGTTTAAAATTATTTTTAACGTAGCTCTGTGTATTGCCTTTCTATTAGTCTCGTATCCCTTCTCGTTATTTTATGAAAATGTGTTCATACAACAATGAAACTAATATAAAGTTTCACCCAGTTTTTTATGGTAGAGTTGGAAGCTAAAGTGTTCTAACTTTTTTTTTTATTATAGGAATTGGCAAAGCTATACTATAGCTACATTAGCTATACTAGCTATACTATAGCTAGACTATAGAAATGTATACAGGCTGTCACAGTCTACTTCTAACCACTTCTATTGAAATGCAGATGAGTGATACTATGGAAAATCTGAAAAATTATTTAGATTATTTCCAGTCGAAGTCAGAAATTAAAAATATAAAAATTCAATTACATAGATATATTTATTATAATTTTTCAGATTTTTGATAGCATTACTACACAATGTAATAGAAGTGGATGGGTATTTTGAAACAACCTGTGTATCTTCACTGTAAATTCAATTCACATATAGCATATTCTACTGTATGAAATCTGAGAAAAGCTTCCAAGGGACATCATTTATGCGAAACACGACGATTTTAATGAAATTTATATAGGATATACTTTGTTGAGAAATTGTTACATGTTTTTTAATCTGTAGTAATCATGTTTGGGGAATGAAAACACCTCTCACAGTTGTGCGTAAAAAACATATTTTCTTTACACATCTTGAAAACTAGGGAGTGTCGGATAATAAAATGCTTTTTAGAGACTGCTATAAAGTACTAACACTTGCGGTACCAGCAGCACTATAATATACAAAATATTGTAACAGTTTACATGGCTATCTACAAAACAATCCTGAACACATTTCTCTTCACATAAAATGGAACAATATTATACATCTACTAATTATTGTTGAATGTTTAAATGTAAACAAGTCAAAAAATGGTTGGGCAATTGATAAAAGTTTAAGAAACTTTTCCTTGTCTTAGGGATGAAAAGTGTACGTTAAATATGTATTTTTCGAAAGTTTATGTAAGATTAAGTGTATATTAAAATATCATTAAAATCGGTGTATTACATTTAAATGATATTTCTTTTTTAGTGAATTTTTTATACTATATTTAACCCAATGCGAGTTTAAATACAGGTAAGAATTGTTTGTTGTACAAATTGATACGTAAAAAGGTGGATTTGCATAAAAATTAGCAGTACATACGTAACAGTATACATAAAACAAGGACTACTTTTAAAGTAGATATAATACCATTTTACCTTTTTAGTCACTCTCTAAATATTTCTTTGCTCTCATGTTTCGTTCTTTCGCATATAATAAGTATTTGAATATTTTCACTGTTTCTTTTCCTTTCTAGATCGATTTTGCCTTACCTCTTTATGTCGCACATCCATACTTCATTTTTTATACCATCTGTTTTGTCCCTTTATTTTTTAACTTTTGTATTTGCATTTCTGCTTCTAAATCTGTCAGCTTGTTTGTGTATGTACCCTTCCTTAATAATTATTATTTCTTATTGCTATTACCACTATGATACTGTTATTTATTGATTAAATTTGAATACTAAATTAGTAAACAAATTTTATGATATTAATATATAATAAAAATGATTATGAAACCTTTATGTTAATATCTATTGTTATATTTGCATGCAATTAGTTTAACTTTTAATCTTGCATTGTACCATATTTACTACTGAATTTTGTAATCGCCTTTCCTACGAAAAAATTAATTAATGTCTAGAAGGAGTCAATCCGAATAGAGTAACAAATATGTTACATTGCCAAGTGTATAATATTAAAAATGACTTTTTTAATTCCCCGTAGATAAAGGATTTTTCACATAAATACAAAAATAGAGCGTACAAAGTACCCGCGTTGGATCTTTTTCAAATTTTAACAGCTATTTACAACTGTTAGGAAGTACATAAAAACCTAATTAGCTATATGGATATGTAGAGGAGAGTCTATCTTTTGACTCGGACCTGAACTTTCTCGCATGTTTAGCTTTTGCGTAACACGTCATTTTTTATCAAAATCGTGCATTTTTACAAAAACCAATATTTTTCGAAAACGTTGCGTGATAGAGCAATTCCGCTTTCGGATTTGGTTTTAGAATGACAAAGTCTATAAGAATCACCCAACAGGTATTGCAAGACACGAAATAAGTGTTATTTTGTTGGACAGTATAATTAATGTAACATACTGTAACATTATTGAAACTAAATGTTGGTTTCTGTATTTCTATTAGTATCAATGATTAGCAGACATAATAATTATATTGCAAAGTAAATTAAAGATTTTATATATGTTTTGTACGTTGAAAGATAAATATTTAAAAATCCTAGATTACCATTATTTACGTACATCATGTCATTACCTATTTTTATTTGAATTAAAATTATCTTCAAATTATTACGGATTGATTGATTTAATTTAATTAACTAAAACATTTTTTCCTTATGATGATTGATATGTATTACAAGAATATAAAAAAATGTTATTTAAATCGATTGATATATGTATTTATTTCTCTTACAAAAATAGTATTACAAAAGAATTAATTAAGCATAATATGTATAAACACATACAGTAACATAATACTTAAATCAATAATGTTTATTTTTTCAAAACGCATATTTTAGTATTACACAGTCTTTAAAGTGTAGTTTTATCCACAGCCAGAAATTATAAATGCATTTCTGCAGTTTTAACGATTTCTGCCGAGTTTCAATTGATTGAATACCAGACAGTATTGAGCAACGAACAAATACTAATGTTTGTTAATACAATAACAGTGCCCAATTAAATGGCAATATAATATATGTGCGTGTAGTAAAAACTCACAAGTAAAGTTAAATTTTTTAGGTATTATAACGCCACAAGATTCATTCCAACAAGTTTTATTAGTTCCTAGTAACTTTCTGTAAAAATAAGTATATGATTACTAATTATTTTTTAAAACCTGAAAAGAATTATACTATTTTTCTATGCAACATATTTTAACACCTAAACTTAACAACGAAGAAAGACGCAAAAAAAAGTTAACAAACTTTGAGCTCATCTTTTCTAAATTTTCTAAATTGTAGTATTGGAATTATACACATATTTGTGACATATCTTACGCGGAAGTTAATTTTACAGTTTCTTGCAAAAACTATGATACCCAATATACAGTTAAAACATTGTTATCCACGCAAGTCTCTAAAGTCTTTATTATTTCCATACATGATTTCTTCAGTGAGATTCATTAAACATTGAAATTGATTTTTATTGAATATTTTATTACTATAAAAAAGAATAAGTACTGATCAATTCTACTAAAATTAAGAGTGTCTCTCAATAAAACAGTGTAGAGAAATGATCAGGCAGCGAGTTGACGACGTCTACTTAATTCATGATCTATTAAAACAGAAATATCAGGATGACGATGTAGAGTAGTGGTACAATAATGTACCGTCTGACTTGGATCAGCACCTGCTTTTAACAGCAGTTTCACCGCATTAATGAAACCACTCTCTGCAGCTACTTGGAGAGCAGTTAAACCTTCACTATTGAGTTTCTCTAATTGCGCAAGAGGGGATGTAACTAATAAAGAAACTATTTGATGGAATCCCCTTGCAGAAGCTAAATGTAACGGTGTATTGCCACCAGCATCTTGTACACTTGGATCTTCTCCTTGTTCTAATAATTTTGCCACCATGTCAGGGTAATTCTTCCTACAGGCAATGTGCAATGGTGTTTCACCATAACGTGACATAATACCAGTCGAAGTGTGCGGTACAAGTAAAAGCGCAGTGTTTAAAGCACCGCACTCGAGGCATTCGTGTAAAGGAGTTTCCCCACGATCATTCTTCAATGACGGATCAGCACCAGCAGCTAATAGAATTCCAATTAATGACTCAATTTCTGTTCTATGACTGTTATCTGCAAGAAAAAAGTTGTACTTTAATGAAATAACTTACAAAGAAAGACAAAAAATTTGAATAATGCTTCTTCTCTGCGAACTGTGTAAGTGTTGAAAAATTATAGGTACAAAATATACAAATTTTTGAATTTGTAAAGAAAAATAAAATAGATTTTTAAAAAACCTTAATCCTTGTACGAATGTGTCGCAAAAAACGATTACTTATTTTGTAGATATAAATAAGCATATAAATTTGTTTAATATAATTGTGTAATTTAATAATTAATATTTATTATTAGATATTGGAAAATTATAAAAGGAAACATGCATTTGCCCTTTTCTTACATTGAGGTAATTCATACATCTGACTGTTGCAATATGCAACATTTGTGCATTCAAGGGATTAAAAGAAAAGATTCTAGCTTAACTGAAGATTTTTTCTACATGAGTGTACAATGATTCTTTTAAATTTTATGTCCATATAATTTAGCAACACTCCTTTTTGTCGCGAAAATCGTTAAATTTCCTTAGTTAGATGTGAGGAGTTAAAATATAGCTAATCGGATCAGTGACTATACCAAAGATTGTTGAGGAGGCTAAAATATGAAGAGCGCTACGGCCTTGATGATCTTTCGCGTTAACAGGACCAGCACGTGCTAATAAATCGAGGGTTTTTAGAGCTGCCTCAAAATTGTGATGAAGGTTTTTCGACCCTTGTGCATGCGCTAACTGCCGCGTTAATATGTGTAACGCGGTCAATCCACCGCCAGCTTCTTTAACGCCCGACGGACAACCATACTTCAGTAGTTCTTCTACAAATTGCAATACATTTCCTGGGCCACCATTTAAGATTACTCTGTGTAGCGCCGTCTCGCCGCGAGGGGAACGAACAGCTGGATCACATCCGTTCGCAAGCAGTAAACTATAAAACGATAAATTTTCGTTCACTGTATTCCATTTGTTCCATTTTCGTATCAACGTTTTTACAGTGGAAATATTCCGTACAAAATTCAAGCTCAAGTTCGTTTCGAATTAAGAAATAAGTAAGCTAACGAAATAATGATTTCGCGTTACGACATGTCGGAGAAAGCTGCCGATATTTTTTCATATTTTGTTTTTAATATTTTCCTTTTTTAAATTAACATGTATGTATACGTAGATCGTTTTGCTCTCGTTATCGTCCCGTCGATATTTCTCCGCGTGTAAATTTGTGAAGTAAGATCCAGAGATTCTTTCGAGAATAGTAGAACATCTGGTTACAATGTGTTAAGAAATGTATACGAAAGTCTGGGAGCGAGGATGGTTTCCACGAATGTTTTATTTCAATATAAGATTTAATGGAAAAAATTTACGAATATTTCATGACGATATTGACATTCGGGTATTTTTCGTAAGTTTATAAACTGCTTATTGAAATCAAGAAACCAAAATTAAAATTCATTCGTTCAATTTATCATACATAAATATATCGTTTGTTTTAGTTAGGAATGAACGATATTTTATGGAATGTGGATATTATGTTATCTTTTATTAAAAACATCAACATTTTAATATAGTATCTTTTTTTTTAAATGAAGTGCAATGAAGTGCAACGACTTTCTAAATAATATATACACATTTGGGAAATGTTTAGAAAATAATCAAAATAATCGCCAAGTTTCTATGGCTGTTGGAATATAATCTGATAAGAATTTGATGGAATTTTAAATATTGGTTTAAAATATTAATAAACACGTAAGATACATCTTCTGTTTAAAATGAAGTGCAACGACTTTCTAAATAATATATACACATTTGGGAAATATTTGGAAAATAATCACCGAGTTTCCAGCAGTGTGTACACATATATGCATAGAAGTTTAACAGACTTGTGATTGTTTAAGAAAAGTACTTTGTCTTCGCGAGAGCCGTTAAACGAATATAAAACGAATTTACGAATGTAAAAATACAAATTTATATTTGATGATTTTCTTACCCGAGGACAGGCAAACAATGATTGGTAGCGGTCACTAATAAGGGCGGATCACCTGAAACATTCCAATCCGGTTCGTCCAGGTTTTGTATAGAGTCCCTTGCAAGAAGCGCTGCGATGCACTTAGCGTCTCCGGCACGCACAGCCTCATGGAAATTCAGTTCACTTTCCGGATCGTATATTTCCTCCGAGATATTTTGAAAATCCCCACCCTCCGGCAACCCATTCGAAATTTCATGATTATTCGAAACGTTTGTACTTTTCGCAACACTTTTGATACAGTCTTGTAATTCTTGCATTTTAAAGTTATTCTTCACGGGAGAATCATTTCCACGTGTTTCCGAGATTGTATTTTCAGCATCGCGTTTGCTAAGATGCGGATCAAGCCTCGGCGATATTACCGTATCGGAACTGATTGATTTCACAACAATCGATTCACCGTCCACAGGCACATCGATATTTTCAATTTCAGACGAATCTACAGGCACATCCTTTTTGTCCAGTTTAATTACAGTATCCTCACTTTTCTCGACAACTTTCGTGATTTCGAAAGACGTTTCACATTTCGGGGTAGCCTCGTCGTTTTGTTCGTCAAGAATTAGAGTATCAGTTGGCGTAGAAAGCGGTGATTTTTCCTGATTAACGGGGATTTCCTTTTGATCTTGGCCACCTGTTACAAGATTTATCTTTTCGACAGAACCGATTTCGGTGTTTTGCTCTTTCTTGTTGCACAGCGTTTTATTCATTATCGTGCTCATCTTCTTTTCCGCGTGCTGTTCCTGGGTTACAAGATCGTTCGTGTAAGCGGCAGTCATCGTACGAATTGTTGCTCGCCTTTTAATTGAGCTTGATTCTCTAGTAATTGGCTCGATGCCTCTTAACAACCTCGCACCGTGATCTGTCTTTATTTTAATACACCTGCTTGTTCATTCCTTTCCCCGTGTCATGCCGATCGTCGATCATTTAAGTCAGACATAAACTCGACGCATATTGTAAATATCTGTGCGTGATTATAAACGTATAAACGACCCATAAACGAACCGACGAATCAAGAATACGTGACTGAAAACCAAATGAGTCTGCTTACGAAGCGTCGTTGCAGATTTCTATGCTTCCCCTCTCCTTGACTGCTTCTTACGTTCCCCACCCTTACTCCTTACCCCACTTCTTCAAACCCTCCTGCGGTGCATCCAAGGAATTCATTGTATCGATAGTTTCAAATTTTCAAACGATCTTCAATGCTTCCTATCCTAAATAACTCATGAATTGTAATTTCATCGAATATAATAATTACATGCTTTTCTATAATTCGCACAACGAAGTTTGGGGACATAAAGTTAATATAGTAAACTTTACGTTTTCTAGTACTATATATCACTCAATTCTTTTGCAGATACTTTTATACCGAAACGACATATATCCTGACCTAACATTGTTAAAATAATTCATGTATTCTGACAAGTATATTCGTTAATTATATATACCCAGTTAGCCAAATGCATATATTGAAATCACACTTATATGTAAGTTTAACAGAGAATATGCTAATAGAAAATAAATAATGAATATTGAACACACAAACTTTTTCATGGTATCAACTATTACTTATTATTCTTATAATTTTATATCTAAACAAACCCGCTTTGAATTTAACAATAAAATACGTACTAAATTTTGTTCGTCATAATATGGTAAAAGTGTAATCAATATCGCAGTTACTATATAATTACTATTATCTGTTTGTTATGTAAATCTGTTTTTAATTTTAAACTGCTGTTGAATTCCCTGTATTTCAGATATAGTTGTTGTATACCTAAACAATAATTAATATAGACAATCAACATATTTGTATAAAAGACATGAATATATATATATTATATATAATTATATATATATGTATATAGTATATATATACAATATGTTTCTTATTATAAGCAACAATATGTCTCGAAGAAGGCGTGAGATTCAAACTGACACCAAAATTGTATACGTCATACATCGTGACATATCCCTCCTTTTGATCAGTGATCCTTTGGTCGTAACTCTTTACCCCACTACTTAAACATTTTCCCCTTCTTCCCCCCCTACCGATCGAAACACGTAGGTGACGGTTTTTAGGAATGTAAGCATTTCTTGCATACGTTGCATGTTGCATGTGCTTAAACGCGTAACTTGCAGAAGTCGTATTATCCTGAGAATGAAAATGGCAAACTTTTACGAAAACCCGTATTTATACATATTTTATTGAAACTTCTGATCACTCCTTTAACTGGAGAAATTTTAAATAGTGAAAACATGCGAATGTTATTTACTCCACTTTTGTATCGTATTTAGTGAACTTTTTATATTTATCGACAATTTTAAGTTTAAACAAATTTTTGATTGTCATGACATATTTACATATTTAATATGAAGTATGAAATTTGATAGAATGTTTGGGTGGATAAAATCAGATTAGTATCAAACATATATAAAACAGTTTGTCAACGTGCAAACATACATTTTTATACAAACGAACTGGACAACAAAAAATAAGGTGATAAATATAAACGGGAAACAAGGAACGACAACATAAAACACATGCGCATATGCGATGCCACATACAACTGATAAAAGAGAGGAATAAGATTACATATACTAATAAAATTGAATTATATCATGACGGAACAATTTTTTATTGTTATAGTTTATGTAAGGTTCTTTAATGAAGATGTGAACGTTTATTTTATTTATTTCTTATTATATATGTACATTTCTTTGAGTTCTAGTCAATCATCAAGATTTTGAGAAGGACATATTGTTTTTCTATTAATTTTGAAAGAAATCTCTAAGAAATCAAATCTCTAATTTAAAAGAAATAATAAATTGTCAGAAAGATAGGATACAGCCACATAATACAGTATAGTCATTTAATAATAGTCTAAACAAAGTAAGAAAGACATAAAGCATTTATTTAATGTAAAACCAATAATTAAATCTTGATTAAAATAGTGTATCCGTGTGTAAGATGATAAGAAACTATAAAAATACTATTCCATTAAAATAGCATTTCAGTCTCTGTGATAAGTGAAAATTTGAAATATCGGGACAATGAAAAAGTTGTCTTGACTGTTTAAGGAACTTTGGATATACAAATTTTATTTTGTTAATCTTTATATAGGATTCTTCTACTATTATTCACAAAATACAAACAATATACAAAATGTTTGAATGTTTTAATACGAATACTATCAAATATTATGGTTTGAATTACCATTTTCATCATGAAAGTCTAGAATACATATTATACTATATTGAATAATATATATTCACTATAGTAATTTTAGTTACTCTATTTAATTTCTTACATGAAAAAAAGATTATAATTTTAGATGTGTACTGTTTTGTTTATCAGGAGTGCCTTAATAAATATTTCAGAATCAGTTTCCCTTCCTTATATAATAGTAACATATTGTATTTTTTCTTTACATAAAATGTTGCAAAGTAAAAGTAAAGCAAATGAGTATTTTTACAAATACATTATTCATACAATAGCATTGCCTTATTGGCATCAATAATGATTGATGTTGTATTGATACTTATTATCTGTACAGTAAATATAAAAATGAAAATCTGAAGTCATTAAAGAAGAAGTCAAATCTGTATTTAGTCATTCGTACGTAATAACTTTACGTATAGCTTAACAAATTTCTAACTGATCTTCGAAAAAGTTGACAAAATTCTTTTGCCGTTATTTAAGTTTAGAAATTTATTAGGAAAAGTAAAATAATAACTGAATGAATTTAAAAAGAAGAGAAAAAAAAACAGAACAAATTTTGGCGAATCAAAAGATCGAACTCAAAAGGAATCGATTAACAATAATCGAACAACCGATTTCAAAGTTACCGCCTGGAGTCTTTCACGAAGTTTTCGCGAAAGTTACTTTGCTGGCTGTCCAGTGAAAACGAACCTTTCGAAGAATTATTCCATGGAAAAATAATATCTGGTGTTTAGAGTTGCCGCAAGAGGCGCTGTGAAACGACCGGCTAAAACTGAAAAGGAGACCTATCTATAGTTAATTACGTTTGTACATAGCTACCTCCTATGTATTCAAATATGTGCGTTATGAACAAGTTTTTTAGTAGAGTATCTTTACAATTCGCGGTATAGACTTCATATATATTATGCAGAATTTTGTACTTTGAACTTACACGAGTAATGCCGTCTCACAGGAATAATTAAATAATAAAGTCAAGTCGTACTTGACAATTTAAGTAGTACTATATACAATGTGCCGAATCATATTTCTTTTCTAGTTGCCGGTATACATACGGTATGGCATACGACTCGTGAATTTAACCTTTTATTTCCTTGTAAAAAGCAAAAAGCTCGACGTTTTATACAGAAGTGAAGAAGAGATATTTTACGAATAATATTAAATCATTTGGTTCTTACTCGGTGCGCCTAGTTACTATGTTTTCGACGAGTGACAGCTGTAAAAATAGCGATTGAGACAATTTCGGCGACAACGGTATATTGATGTATTTAGTTTAATTGTAGGTCTGCAACATTCTCTTTTTAATACGTGTGTATCTTGCTTAAGTGATGAGAGAGTAATTGCGAATGAAACCTGTTCATATGCATATGTATTTTACTTAGACAATTTTGTTTATAGCATCATGAACCCTTTACAAAATAGCAATTTAATTGCTGCTGCGATTGGTCTAACTGTTGGTGTTGTCAGTGCAGCTAGTATATTTATTTATCATAAAATTTTAGAAAATCAACACCACTCAAATCTAAAAGTTGCAGAGGCAAGAATCGCCGAATTGCAAGATGAATTAGAGTACATAAGGTAATAGTATATTTTTAAAACGTAAACCGTCTTATTTAATGTTTCTACATTTTTCAGAATTGTATAGATTAAGTACTCATATTATTTATTGTATTTAAGACGCAGTCAACAAAAGAAGAAACAAAAGATTTCACAGAGATTTACTTCTAATGATAGCACATATACTGCGACTGATAATGAAACTGACATTGATGTTTTTTCAACAGCAGATACAGACATCGGGGCTGATGAATTTTATGACTGTTCCGATAGCGAAAGTACTACAGCTGAAAATGATATTAGGTTGGTTTCAAAATACAAATACAGATAATATAAATGTGTTATACTCTTTTGAATAACACATGAGAGTTTTCAATTTATTTTAGTAAACATACGAATCAGCTTTCCCAAGAAACATCTTAAGAACATTCTACTTACACCATTTAATTTGTAATTAAACCAAATTATCTGTAGTCATTTGGAAAATTAGAATTAATCATTTTGGCAACTCAAATTATTTGAAAAATGTAGAAGGAAGAGATTATATGTTCAGTAATACAGGCTCTCGAAGGAACTGAACCAATTGGAATTAATACTTAAGGAGATTGACAAGGATGCAAATGAAGACTTCAATACCCAAACATACTATAGGTTACAAACATTGGTAAAATCTCATTATGATAATGTGAATGTAGTATGGAGGTTCGCGAGAACATGTTATGACTATGCAGAAGCTACAGCTAATTCTGATATGCGAAAGAAAATAATTCACGAAGGTATGCCCAAAATACTGGTTTGTTTGAAAATATCACAAAGGAAAATAATACGTTATTGTTAAAGGAATTGAGCAATGCGAAAAAATACTTGACATTCAAAATGCCGATTTGTACAAGTGGTATGCTATACTAATAGGATTAAATGGTGATTATTTACCGACGGCAGAGAAGATAAAAAATGGTGTTCGTTTTAAAACTTATGTATTAAAGGCTCTAGAAATGCAGCCGGACGATAAAGAATTACATTATCTCCTTGGCAGATTTAAGTTCGAAATAGCAAATTTAAGTTGGATAGAAAAAAAGGTTCATGTTATGAATTAATAATGTAAATGATTCTAATATCAAGATCAAATTCTGTTCGTAACTGATCATATCTTTTTTTCGATTTTTCTAGGTAGCAGCAACATTATTTTCTGAAATTCCGAGTGCAACGCATGACGAAGCACTTGCTTGTTTCGAGACAGCAACAAGACTTGGAAAGAATACTCTGCAGATTCAACTATATATTAGCAAGTCTCATATTGCTCTGAAGCAGTATTCACGTGCAGTTAACTATCTTGAGGAAATCTTGAAAGAACCTGTATTAACAACAGCAGATGAAAAAGTGCACGCTGAAGCGAAGAAGCTTCTTAATAAATATTTAGGATATCGTTCATAGCAGGAAATATATTTGTACATTTGAGCCATATTTAATACACTTTTTTCAAAAATTAGATTACTTATATGTATAATAAATAAATAAATATATATATATTTATATATTTATACATATATTACGAATAACGGTAAACAGTAAAGAAAGTAATCAGTCTAGGATTTTATTTTGTTTCCTCAAGAAATTTCTGATCATTTCGATTAGGTTGGACTCGTCTGTGGGTGGATCAGATTTACCAGTACCCACAGCTGATCGGAGATCGAGTCTCCCATAACTTTACAGTAACAGCCTCTTGATTTATTTAAAGGTTAAAAGACATTTTTCCAGCTATTATAACCAGTTATTATAGTTTTAGTTAATTATAATTGACTTTTCTTCCACAGATACTATTATAAATAGAATATAAACAACATATAAATAAAATATTTGGCTCATAGATTAATACAAACAGCTATGTTAAATAGTTTATAACAATTATATAAATGAAATACAGGCACTAAAGAAATATTTTATGTGATCCAACAGATATTTTGATTTTATCTTGCTTAAGATTTTGTAGAACACTTTGTCCTGTAAGAATTTATATGAAAAGGTATTCTGTAGCAGTACAAAATTTTGTGAATAATTAAGATTATATACCTTTTTTAATACATTTTTGATACACAATATTTTGTATACGTATGGATGTATGTATGTATGTATATCAGTCGAGGCTACCGGGTTTAATTATTTTTTTAAATTTATACAATTTATTACTGTTAACATTCATTATTTACACTTACTGAGTCGCATGATGTATAATGATATTTTGTGCAATTACATTTGAATGAATTTTTAAGTTCCAGCAACTCAAATTATAAATGTTTAATTTCTGTTAATATGCCTTCCATACATTTGATAAAATGGTATATTATTGGTGCGTGTACAGTACACGTAGTCTATATATTCAATAATAAAATGTATTACCTGTTACTAAATAATCTACATTATTAAAGGTTTCTAAGCACTACTATACAGACGAAACTGCCAATAATTGTAATTTAACTTAATGAAGTAATTTTTTGTTTATGTGAATATATACATTCTTCAAAAATGTTACAATCATTGTATTATTTTTACCTTTAAACGTTATATTACGAAAGAATTACACTATCTCATTATTGTTCCTAAAATTGTTATGTAAAACTATTCAACATCGTATAGATTATCGATGCTATAAAAAATATTAATTATCGACGTTTTATTAATAAATAATAATTCATAATTTTTCATGCAATACATTGAAGGTAATTGTAGCAAATTTTTAAATAAAAGTAATGAAAAGTAAAATAACATGTTATAGAATATTATAAATTTTCTCCCCTTGCTTTGACAGATCAATAATGGTCCACACAGCATCCCAGAACTCAATGTCTACTGGGTGGAAAATGGGGTAGAAGGGGTGAAGCACATAGAAGCCCTTCTAGTCAGATGCAAGGGAAGCCAGAGAAAACATTTTAGAAAGAGGTAGTTAATGCTGAAGGCTTGTAAAAAGTAGTTCATTTACAACACATACATGATAAGGTAACTCTTCTGTTCAATACATAATTCCGTTTATATACTTTGATTTTCAATTTCACTTATTATATACATTGATGTTAAATAGAAGCATTGTTTTTCTTTTTGTCTCACTACAATACGTATAGACTATTTATAAAGTCATCAATTGGATAAAACTACGAGTTTATCATTCTAAATATTGATATTTAAGTGAAGAATAATTCATTATTATATAATAATTCTTATATACGTTTATTACAAACAATATTAAACAATTATTGTTATAATCATGTATTTAAAAAAAGTATGTTTTAATTAATTACAAAGTGTTTAATAAGATACAGTTCCCGAATCTTTCTATTTAAATGTAATAATATGAACATATTATATATTTCATTGTTGTTGTTTCTTTTTTAGATATTTTGAACATATTTTATGATGCGTGGACTTTTACGTGGTACTTTGTATTGTGCACTGTGGTATGGCAGTGTAGTGGCTGGTTTTCTATTTATTGCTTGTCCTATGATACCGTTACTATTTTTTAGCCCTTTAAAATTTCGCAAATGTAACGACTTCTTATTTTCCTGTTGGGAACTATATTCTACGGTAAGTAAAATGGATTTCATATCGTTTTCATTGGTTTTATTTGTAGTCGTACATTGTATTTTTTCTTTAAACTGTAATTACTGCACATTCTAAATGTTTTAGGCTCTTTTAAAGGCTTTTGGTGTAAAAATTTTGGTATCTGGAGATCATATATCTCCAGATGAATCAGCTATACTTGTGATGAATCACAGGACTAGGGTAGATTGGAACTTTTTATGGGCAGCAATGTACCAAGCATGCTTGCCCAATATAGTATCTCACAGATTAAAATTTGTTTTGAAGGATCCCATACGACACATTCCAGGTCCAGGTAATATATATATATCATTAATAGATATATTAAAAGTTGAAGCTCGTTAAACAAAAAAATTAGAGATGTCTTAATTGGAAATTATATTATAAAAATACACGATGACTTTATGTTATATTTTTTATATATAGAATTAAAAAAAAATAAGTTTCTTAATCATTTGACATTTTATCAGTTGCTATGATTGAAGTTATTTTGAAATTTCATTGTAAAATAATCTTATTGATATATTATTATCATATGTTCTATAATGAAAAAGCAGTAGACCTACAAAATAATATTTTCAAAGAAATATTGTATAACAGGATGGATAATGCAAATGAATGGTTTCCTTTATATAACACGACGATGGGAAGAAGATCAAAGTCGATTGTCACATACTCTTGATTATTTAGTAGCATTAGATAGACGTTCCCAATTATTAATATTTCCTGAAGGTACAGATTTAACGAAAAGTAGCAAAGAGAAGTCAGACAGATATGCTGCGAAGCATGGTTTGCCACAATATTCTTTTACTCTCCATCCGAAAACAACAGGATTCAGTTATTTGGTCCATCACCTTCAACAAGCAAACTATCTTGATGCTGTTTATGATTTAACGATCGGATATCCCGATTATGTACCACAGTCAGAACTAGACTTAATTAAAGGCAAATTGCCACAAGAAGTACATTTTCATATTAAAAGGATTCCATTGACTGATATGCCAACAGATGACGTAACATTAAGACAATGGTTAGAACGAAGATGGTACAAAAAAGAAGAAGTTTTAGAACAATTTTATGAAAAGAAAACCTTTTCTACTGAAATTTGGCCCTTAATAAACATATATCCTCTACATGTTGCATTATGCTTTTGGAGTATTTTAACAGGTAAGGTTTTGACTTTCGTTAAGTTTTGGTAATACTTGTATTTAACAATCATATTAATTTCAGGTGCTACAGCACTGTTGCTTATTATTTCTCCCTTATTTCAATTGTGGGCATTCACTCTTTCAACTTTCTTTGTTGCACTATCATTTTTTAGTACTGGATTTAACCAACTCGAAATGGCATGGTATTGGCGATGGAGAGCATATTTTTTAAAACAAAAGCACAGTTAATATGATTTCAAATTATGCTCTTTAATGTGAGTAAATTTATATACTACTCTTAAATGTTTATTGTATAACATTATAAATGTATGTATAGTACGTTCATAAAATATTAATGTAATTATGTAATTGAAGCATATAAAATTTCAAAATTTTCATTTGAAACCTACAAGTGAAGGTTTCTAATTGTATCAAATTTGAATGCATCTAGAAAGTTTATGTGAACATGTATTACATTATAGTAACATGTGGGAACATTCATTTTATGAACAGTATTACTAGATGTACTAAAAATTATGTAACTGTTTCAATAATTCAGGTTGTTAAGGCAAAAGACAGTGTATTAAGAAACCCATATACGTATACAAAACTTGCAAGGGTTCACGGGGGCTCAAACTGACGTTTCAATATCGCAACGAACAATTCAGAAGTGGGATGAGCTCAGTATGAGCTCCTGTAAACCCTTGCAGGTTTCGTATACGTATATGGGTTTCTTCTGTGTGGTTACACAAAGCTGTCAAGGCTGCAAGTCGGTCCTCTTAATAACACGAATTACAGAAAGGTATTGTATTGTAAAATCAATTAGGAGAAACAAATTGTTTTTAACATGGACTGAACTATACTGGGTAGGATTGAAATGATAGCTTGAAAGTAGTAGTGACAACTTCATAAGTCTCAATATTAACGTTGCAGTGGAATAGATTTTTCACGCTTATAAATTTGATTCAAACAAAAAATTACAGATACTTGTTTATATTCTAATTCTATTGTACTGTTTACACATTGCTACTATGATCTCTCTGACAATATAAATTTATATTACCCATTTTATATTTTAACTATAAAAAAGAATTTAAATTCGTCAGTTTTATAAAATAAAATATGTTCATTAAAGTTTTATACATTAGTATATCTCTTATAGAGATTTGTTGTTAGTGTTTCCAATTTATATGTACAAATACATTTTTAGAATAGATTCATTATGGATGGCATAAAAAATAGGTTGTACTGAAATACAGGATGTGAGATGTAATTTACATACAACCGAGTCAATTCTAATACGAGTAATCATTTTTAAAATAATATTTTAATCTATGTCTAAAATGCAGCCTAGTTATTCATAGTACACTTAAAATTGTTTTGATAAAAATATCAGGCCTGAGAATATTGTTCCATAACACGGAAATAGTTTGTATATAAACTTATATTCACAAGAACAGTTTTTAAATGTACAAAAAAATGTGTACTTTTATCAACAATTTTCAAGTTCACTAATATATATATGTAACAACATTATAATGACATTTAGGGTATTAATTATTTACTTATATATATATTTTTTTGAATAACGTCAGACAAATCCAGACAAGTCTAGATAAGTGTAAAATAGTTCTAACTTTGTGTAGCTATTATAACTGACTCTAATAATTAATACATTTTAAAAAATATTAATAATCTTTTGAAGACAATATTATTAGGCTGCATAATTTCATGAGATTTTTTCTCATTGAGATTTTTTTATTCTTTCATATAAAAAAATACTATTTTCAATAAAAATGACTATAATGGGACAGTGTATTATCTATAATATGATTTATTTACATTGTATTTAAGTCATATTGTATTAATGGAAGTTGTCAATACTTATTTTATTTTATTAGATTCACAGCAAAATCAGTGTAGCTGCGATTGACACTGTACCTCATTATCCTATCTTTCAAAGTACAAATCTATTATATATATGCCTTAATAAAATCACAGAATTTGAAGAAGGTGAACATTTAAACAATGAAAAACATAACATAGTTATATAATTAATGTTTTTCAATAATTATTACTAATTTAAATAGTCCTAATTAATTCAGAATGCAATGTTTAATCAAATTGATTAAATCAATCAACATTTGAAACACGGTTTTACAATATTTTTAATGTAACGAATTATTATTATCTTAATAATGAAAATATGAAATATAAGGAAAGAAAGAACATAAGTGGAAGAACATAAGTGTTAGATATTTGATTTTTATATACTAGCAGGAGTTCTATTTTGCTGTAGCTGCAGTGGTGTTATAAATGTAAGGTAAAGTGAATTCATGTGCCAAAGAAATATATGTATACTGTATACGTTAGTGTATATGATCATATACTTCAGAATGAAGTATGTACATAGCTTTAAAAAATTATATACCTCCAATATTTTCTATTTTTTAAGTAGAAAGAGGGCCAGTGTATTCCCCTCAATTCGAGTCAATTCTCCTGATCTGACCATACTGTCTATAACTGTTATTCGACAGACCCATACTTTTCACAGTTACGGAGAGAATACTGTAATGTGATGCTTTTATTTACATATACCCTGTCAGTGTAGATTGGCAAATTCAATTACAAACACACTAATTAGATTGGGGAAATTTAATTTTAAGTTGTAATCATTATTGTATCATATTTCTATCAAATAATTTCACACCCTATAGAGTTTATACTATTCAGCATTAATTTTTGAAGATACAATGTAATCTACGTTCATTTTAATATGTGGGAAAGTTGCAAATTTATAAAATATACAAAATTCTTTATTTCCACAAGATTATAGGTATATGTTTTTACGTTGAATTATTTTTTAGAAAAACATTTAAATATTTTGAATGAAGGATTTTCTTAACTCGATGATAATATATTGGGTAAATGCATACTTCACGGTGACTCGACGAAGATCAGAAATTTAATATGTGCCATTTGTGATTTAGAACAAATTATATTTCTCTTCATTTTCTAAACTTTCATTTGTATGTAAAAGACGTTTTACCTCTACACAGAAGCAAAACTATACAAATGAAATAAGCTAGGTAAAACTAATAAATATTAGATTATTATTGAACAAAAATGTATGTAGTTAACATTTTAAATTAATCTTTTTACTGTCAGTGGGTCGATTTGTTTAGTTCCTTCATGAAAACGTAAATATAGGAGTAGAATGAAATTTCTATTTGAAGTGAAGTAATAAACAGGGGGTTCATTTATTTTAAATGATTTTGAGTTTTACTTACATATCTTGTATACTCATTTAAGTCGATTTATTCTCAATGTTTGACTGTTATTATTTTTCATCATTTGATTGATTATTGACTGCAAATTGTATTGTCTCCATAAGGAAAATTTTCTAAAATTTACAATTTAGTTAACTGTAATAAATATATACCATCAAGATTGCCAACTTATTGTATTATGTTTGTATATTTTTTGTTATTTTTGTGTATGTATATGTATCATTAAATAAACAAGCATTAAAATCAGTTATGTATTTTTTAACTTTTTCGATACCGTGTATACTTATAATTTGTGACTTATCCTATAAATGTTACACGGTTATTACATAATTAAGTAAGATAGAATTGTATGCGTTATATATATGTATGTGAATGTGAATTAATTGTTATATAATAACAATATATGTGTATCGTATATGTACAAACTTCTTATCATATTGTAAAATATAAACTTTATTTAATTTATCACTGACACTGATTCCATACTCTTTTAATTTATTATCGACTTACTATTATATCATTGTATTAGGGAACAATTACGTGTACGTATCTTGGAAACTACACGAGTGTATGCCTCATATGTATAGAAGAAAGTTGTTCAAAACGTTAAATTTGATAACCATTACGTAACCAAAAAATCATCGAAATCGGAGAGGATATAGCTGTTCTACTGTTTCACCCAAAAATGATTCGGCCTTGACTGTCACGCTATGGTCCTCGGACGGTCAGTAGAGAAAACTGATTGTGGAATGGTTAAAATTTTCTGTGTGGAACTACGTCGCATCTACGACGTGTCGGTAAAAAAGAATATATGAAATGCCGACTGAGGGTGGTAAGAAGATTAAGTAGTAACGTACGAGAGAAACGAAAATTGAGAGAGCAAAACTAGCGACTAGACATGGTTGCCACGTATCATCCTTCGCCTCACTATTGCCATGTCATCTTTAGACTGCCAGTATAATGCAATATGGAGTAATAATCTGCTCAGCCTTAGCATGGCACAGAACCGGTGCGTCTTTTAGCATGGCACAGAACCGGGCCGTGTTTTAGCATGGCACAGAACCTGGCCGTCTTTTAGCATGGCACAGAACCGGGCCGTGTTTTAGCATGGCACAGAACCGGGCCGTCTTTTAGCATAAAACCGGACGCACATTATTTTTTTAACCAGGATTAGAACGTACAGCTTAATTGTTTTATATGAAATATGTAACTAACATGTAAATCTTATAAATTAAGTATAATTATTAATTGTAATGATACGTATTTTATTTTTTTCCAATTTTGGGAAAAATTCGAGCAAATACAGATTTCATATCGAAGTTTAAAATCGATCATCCTGAATATTAATTCAATAATGAGCTATTGTCATCAACACTATCTTAAATTTTTTATATATTTAGTTACTGTTATTATTAATTAAAAAAAATTTTCTTTCATGAATAAATATTTTTTCCACCTCAGCACCGTAAGATTTTTACTAGATGACTTTAAAAACATATTAGAACTATTTTTAAATAATTTTACTCGAAAACTTTCTAGTTTACTCATTATTTCACCGTTCTACTTACTTTTTATGGGCTGCATTGCAGCTTTGTTTAATACACCCAATGTGGGACACCCTGTATATCTCGTCGGTGGCTCGGTTCTGTTCCAGGAAAAGCTGCTCGGTTCTGTTCCATGCTAAGGCTGAGCAGATGTCAGCACTATATCGGGGACGCCGAAAACCTCTGGTGAGCACTCTCCTATCCTCTCTGGTGGACCTTTAAAATGAATGATAGTTCATGTGATTATAAACATTTTCTAGTTATTTAACAGTAAACGCAGATAAAATGACTGCAATCATGCAAGAGGACAACGAATTGAAGAGGTTATTGAATAACCCGGCAAAAAATGCGAATGAGGAAGGATCAATGGCCCCACCGCAAACGGTAATTCAAGAAATATGGTTGGGCGATGTACAACACGAATTTCTTATATTGTGTTCGTATTTTCAATTTAGACCAATGTTCCTCGTCCGAGCACATCGCAAAATGTGAATCCTCAATCTATGATAAATCCAATGACACCAGCTAATAGCACAAAGGAAGTCATAGAACCTTGTTTACAGTAAGTAAAAAATTCGTAATCAGTGAACATCTGATTTCGTTATAAAAATATTGTTGCTATATAAATGTATAGTAGTGCATTTGTTTCTGTCTGAAGAAAATTTCATTATTAAAATAAGGAATAATTCTTTTTACAGGAACGTAGTTTCAACTGTCAATTTAGGTATGGAATTAAAACTCATGTATATTAATACAAGAACTAGAAACTCTGAATATAATCCAGCAAGGTTTACCGGATTGATTATGAGAATTCGTAATCCTAGGGCTACAGCACTAATTTTTCATTCTGGAAAGGTGGTCTGTACAGGAGCAAGATGCGAGGAAGATTCTTATTTAGCAACACGAAAGTTTGCTAGAATAATTCAGAAACTAGGATTTCAAGTAAGAATGCAATACATAGTGATCGATAGACTATAGATCTTTATGCAACTTCTAAATTCCATGACTTATCTTATATAAACCAGGATAAGGAATATGTTCAATTCATCATCTAGAATATTTCTTACGGTAAGCATAGAGTGGAGATGTGATCAATGTTTGTTACTACACATGTTTTTTTGTATTCTAAAAGAGTATAAATCCGATAAATGCATAAAGATCCAAAGTCTAGTAACCAGGGACCATAACTGTTACAACCAAAAAGAAAAAAAGTCATGGAATATCAAATATTTCATTGACTAAAATCATATTGAAGAAAATTTTTTCTCTTTTTGGTAAATGTTATAGTTGAGAGAAATTTATTTCGATCGTTCATAACAGTTATCGATGTGAGAAGTTCATTTCGAAGAGGAGAAGAGGTTCGTTCAACACTAATCTGAGTTGTGGGCATAGCGTGAATTATGCACGTTAGTTTTGATAAATACTTTAGTTATATGGTCAACAGTGGTCAACTTATGGTCAACAGACCATAAAGACGTTAGTTTAAAAAAAAATTCGATCATTGATATCTGTTATGAATGATCGAAATGAACTTCTTTCATTGAGAACTGCTTTGAGCAATTGAAACCGTTTTTCTTCATTGATAACAGTTATCAAAGAGGATCCAATTTTTTGGAAACTAATAACTGTTATTTGTAACTAAAAAATATAAAAATCGATATTTTTTAATCATAATGTTCTTCGAATTTTTTTCTTTATATTTTGTGTAGATTATCTTAACTTTCAATGTTATTCAACTTTTTATTAATGATTTTTATTGCAGAAAATTTTAGAATAACTGTTATTTTTGGTCCCTGCTAGTAATCAATATAATGTAAAAGTGAATATTTTCAATGTTTTGTTATTGAATGTTTATGATTCATTATATTTTGAATTCTAACAGGTAAAATTTAATAATTTTAAAATACAAAATATAGTTGCCACTTGTGACTTAAAATTTCCAATTAAACTGGAAAACTTGAATCATATACACGGTCAGTTTTCTAGTTATGAGCCTGAACTTTATCCTGGTCTTATATACAGGATGGTATCGCCAAGAGTTGTGTTGCTTATATTTGTAAATGGAAAAGTTGTATTGACAGGTAAATCTTTTATGTAAAATTAATATTTGTTTACTTTTTTCTTTTTGTACGGTCTTATACAGATTTCTTAAATCTTCCAGGTGCAAAGAACAGAACTGAATTACAAGACGCACTAAACAATATATATCCGATACTAAAAAGTTTTAGAAAACAGTAACTGTATTTCGACTTTTTAATACTTTTCTACGCTTATGCTAAGGTTTATAATAGTAGCTGAAATTCACCTTATATTGTGCATATATTGTTTAAATTATACCAGAATATAATTTATGCCTAGAATGTAATAAACATAGCATCACAACTTCTTATAATTGTACAAATGACATAATTTACGAACGTTTTATATCCAAGGAAATAAATATTGGTTATTGTTTTAAAAAGTGTATGTATTTTTGAACACTATAAACAATGAAAATAGTAATCGATATTTTATCATCGTACGAAAATAAAAATATAATTGATAAATACAATGCATTTGATAGAGTTATACGGTTCTGTTTTGTTTAAGTAAAACACATTAAGTGTTGTTCACAGTAGTCTCAGAAGCATATTTCTTAAAAGGCATCTGATTTTACATTGACACAGCAATAATATTCCATTTTGTAAAACAATGATACTTTTCTCGTGATTGACATATTTAGAATTTCAATAGTCGGTTATTTATAACAAATAGACTCTATACAATGCTTAAAAACAATATATATATTTGTAAGATGCTTAAAACATAACTGCGCGAACACTGCTCGCATGATTCACGAAACGCGTATCAGGTAAGCCGTGTGCATAGTCGTCTCAATTGATTATTATTACTTTATATCCACGATAACAGCACAATATTAAAATATTCGAATAATCTTAGTTAGCACCTGACCTTTATAAACCATATTATTTATCTAATGTGCTATGCGTCCGATGAATTACGATAAATACATTTGGAAATATTTGAATTTAATATTCTTGGTTTGTTCCTCGAGGTTTCTTTTCCTTACAATAAAATATGTCTCGGACGTATTAGTACTCGACGTTTATACCTTTCTTCGCTGCGATAGGTAACTTTTCACCCCTGAAGAACGGATTTTCCTCCTAAAACATGTTCACATAGATTAGAATCGGTATTTCTAAAGAGTTTGCATAATGTTCCAACGTCACAGCTACGATGACGAATGACGAGAATAATCGGAACATTTTGTATACGATGATCAATACTTACAGCTTGAATTTGATCGACGATTTGATTGAAATTAGAATTCGGTATGTGCATGCTTGTTAGACTGTTACTATTCGAAGAGTCAATAGGACAATCCAACATATGCTCCGAATCGCACATACAATCCTGCGCGCTTTGGTAGTCCCGGCTGAACGCAGCGGTGTTCACGAAATTTACAATGCAATTGTTTTCACCTGCACAAAATAATATTTATTTATAAAGCAAAGACGAATCAGAGATACGTCCGGTATAGCGCGCCATTGTTACCCAATCAAATATGTACAATTTACTTTTCTAACATGTTGGCTATCATTGTAGACACAGAATATCAATTCATTTGTTCTGAGATGAACTAAATTACAGTGTAAGACGCAAACTTCATTATCGAGTCACTAATAATAATTCTTAATAACTCTGATCGTTTATACAAATGGAATAATCAAGACTTGTATGAAATACTCAAAATTGTTCATCCAGGCCTCGTTTTTATTAATATTTTCTAAACCGTTCAATATTTTCTCTTAAAATTTTGTTTCATTATGAATCTCTAAAAATTTTATTTAATTCTCCAGGTATTTTCTAATATAAGTTTCGCATCCCCAACTTTGGGGCCCAATTTCACCCGCTAAACATAAAAGCTGTAAAAAAAAAATACGTGAAGAATATTTTTCGACGCTCAAGTTACACGTCAAGTTACCTTATAATCGGCAGCTTCGAAATGAGTATGTTCTTTTGGAAGAGATGTTAATCAAACGGGTATCACATGTTTATACAGCAACACAATTTCTCCTTCATTGGGTAACGAATTAAGGAATAAGTAGACTGCGGATTTCGTGCGTTTAGGTGAAACACAAAATAGAAGAAACATCGGATGAATTTAATACAAGTGGGGGAAAAATTCAAGGGATGACTCTCCAAAACAATATAAAACGAACATGAAGGCTAAAGGAATTGCGATTTCGGCTTTATGTTTTAGTTATTATCAATTTAAAACTCGCCTAAAATACGGCAACCCGGTCGACAGAGGTGTACAGGGTTCACGTCCTGTCCAGCGTTTACGATTTTCACTGAACGTAGGTTAGAGCGGCGCACAGTGGGTAGTTTCAACAAAATCGAATTCAAAATCAAGGAACTTTCGATAGGAATGAGGTAGAGCGATGAAATTTTTGTTAAATTAAAGCTGAAACTTTGTAGAATATGGGAAAAGCAGCCAATCATTTCAACGAAAAAATGATTTCATTAGTTCTTGTCACAAAAATCTATTTTTTGCAAAATCCCGAGGTCGTAGACAAATTTTGAGACCAGATTTGAAATCAGCGTGAAAAAATCTATGGGAAATGATGTATAGCATGTTGAAAAAGAATTTTTCCACGCGTGGTATTGGAAAAACCAAAATTTTCTTGAATTTCTGCACGTTTAACGAATTTTCTCAAGGTTAAAAAACGTTCGTACCACAATCTCCCTATTTTTCCCTTATTCTACAAAGTTTGAGCTTTAATTTAAAAAAATTGCATCGCTCTACC
>CM052131.1:2351187-2361555 GCA_028454255.1 Halictus ligatus
CTCGTAGGCAGCATTATCTCTTCTGAACCTAGAATCGCACGTCGTTCAGTCAGCAGGTTTCTTCGTTCGCGAGGACAGTGCATTTTCTTTATGCTGTTTTTGAAAACCCACGCGTCCCGGCTACTTCGACGAAGCTATCAAACATTTCTTTCGCATAAAGTTTCACTTACAACTGAAACTTCGCACACGTACTCGCGTTAATACACTCTTAAAAGGACGATGTCCTTTTTAATATTGGACCATGCGGCATCGATCTTTTCGAGAAGTCGGAACAACTAGTTTAATATTACGAACTCGAATATTAAGAATTGTATTATATTAAGAATTCAATATTACAAACGTTTTAAATATTAAAAGTTGTGCTTCACAACCTTTTGATGCGGGCCTTTATTTACTCATAACCGAAGGAGAGATTGTTTATTCGTGAATATGTAATAATGTCCGTTATTGTACTTCGATTCCTTCTGAATTAAAAACAATGCATTATAGGTGTCTTGTTATTCGAACCCAGTGACATTTTTAGTGAGAAATAAGGTTTGCGATATCAAGACATAAACATGCGATATAAACATTTGAAAAATACGTTTTGCGGATCAATGTACAAATGATCCTATAGGAGTACAGAAAAAAAATCTCGAGTTACGTCATTGTCGCGGCGAACGAACCGTGCACGAAACAAAGCAGCAATCAACCGTCAAAGGAAAAGATGGTCCGTCGATTTGTGCGCATGATCGTGTTCCGATGCACCAGTTAAAGATACTGTTAAACGATTTTTCATCTCCGGTTAGATGATGCACGAGCATGCGTGACATTACCCAGCAAGTTTCTGCGATGCCTTCGACTTGATGTTATCGCAGGCCCCGAGGACCGCCGCCGCAATTCCGGACATTTTCCAATTATTGGGGTTGCTCTCAGGCCGGAAATGGTTGTGGTAGTAGTTGGCAGCCCCTGAAGAAAAGCATCCGTCACAGTCCGCAAAATTATACATTCCTTTGATAGGAACCCATTTCCCGATTAATCCAAAAAATCAGACTGTTCCTTCAACATCGAATACTTAAAAAAGAAAGGATAATAAACCAATATGGCAATCAGTACACTTCAGCGTGCGAAAGGGGTAAGCTTCCTAGACGACTTCGTTCATCCGTCAACCTTAGAAAAACAACCGACCAATCAGAACATTTGTGATATTAAATCACATTCGCATTTTGCCGAAATACTTCAATTTCCTTCTAAGGTAATTTATTTTTCTTGTTCAAGAAAACAGATTCGATTATAAGTGATAACTAAACGGAATAAGCAGTCCGTGGAATTCATGACTTCACGATGAAAAGAATGGTAGGTGAAATACTCTTCTGTTTGATTTATTGAAATTATTTAACGGAAGAAATATATATAATTGATTCAGAAATGTTTTATTTCGCATAAAGATACGCGGTCGAGTGATAATCTTAGTCGTCCAGGATCCGATCGACCCCTCCCGATGCAAGATCGTCGACTAATGGTCTATTTCGAAAAAGGACAAGCACAAAGACGTGATTCTCGAGTTCTCAATCTCGTCCTTTGACCCGTCCTCGATCAACATGGACCGTCCGAGATTTCAGCATATCCTCTTTCGGCTGTGTTCTCTCCTTTAAACGCCTACGCCTATATCGAGGCGTATTCGTTCTCTGTATAGTCGCAGGGGGGGACCTCGGAGTGGGGCTGTTTATTTGGAGTGGTAGTCTCTCCAGCCCTAATCCCCGAATTCTCCGAGGAACATCTCCGGAGGGTGGCAAATGCGAGAAGAGACGCGCAGCCTATCCCCGGGTCATATTTTTCATTTGAGCTTTTCGCCAAAACGTTTCCACGAGGGTCGGGACGAAACTTGAATTAGCGTTAAGCGTGGAGGTTCCCGACGTTAACGTTCAACGCTCTCGCCCAGAGAGAGAAAGAGAGAGAGAGAGAGAGAGAGAGAGAGAGAGAGAGAACTTGAAGAGAGACGAAGCCGTGGAATACCTTGCGCCGCTACGAATTTTCATCTTGTTTTCGACGAAATATTCCTTTCGAAAAAACCGTCCGTCTCGTTTCGCGGCGCAGATCGATCGAAGCGTTTCCTGTTTCGAACCCCGAAGCAATCATGCTTCCACCTAGACAAAACATGGCAGACGCACTTATCGGAGCCGATCGTGAAGAGACGTGTCACGGAACAATGGCACTCGGATATTAAAACGGCACGTGACAGACAAAAGACGCAAAATGCGCAGCACGTGCGTTAACGAATTGGGGTGGAACAGCGAAGATGGAAACGGCCGATTTCACTTAAGGGTGCCCTCTTCCGTTCGATGGGAGCGGATCACTTTTGGGACTCTATTTCGAACAGAGGTGGCACGGCGTCAAAAAATCTCTTTAGACGAAAATCAGACGATTTTGTTCATGACAAAAATGAGTTGGCGAAGTTTGGAACAGCAGGGAGATTCAACGAATTTCGCACTGGAGCTGCCGGGCCTGTCAAAATGACGGATTTCGGATTCGTTCTGTTACAATTATTGACATTTTTTAACGAACTTCTTTATTTCAGTACATCAGAAAAATCTTTTCATTGTGCAAACTAGTCATTCAAATTACTGAAGAAAGAAAGAACTTCCTCGTTTTGTATAAAAATTAGCAGATTGATACTGCTTCCATCTCGTTTAATGGACAGTTCGGCCACCATGTTGATAAAAAAATTTTCTTCATTCGTAAAATGGAAATTTTAAATTTGCCAATGGGTCTATAAAATATTTATATTTTACTTTGACTTTAACTTGTAGGGGAATTAGTTTGTTTTCATGGACACTGTCGTGCGTACAATTAACCACGTTTTCGAAGATTCTTAGTTACATGGTCTGCCATAATCCCGGATGGTTTCACAAACGATTTTACATACTTTAACAATCTGTCTATTTTACGAATATTTATCCATTCTCCGTTACTAAACATTTCATTTATCACCATGTCTATCTATTATAAACAGTATTAAATAATATATGGATAAAGAACCAACGATGTCCTACATCTGACTCACGTTTTAAATATTTGATGACTGACTGCCGTTGACGAATGTTCTACAAATATTTTAGCGGAGACAATAAAATAATGTTTCAAATGCACCTTAACGGCCCCACAAAATGTATTTTAATAATTATGCACAAATGAAGATCTTCAAGTTTCTTTCTTGAAACAGACATCACATTAAATTGCTCTCATAATTTGCAAAACTCAATTTATAATATTAGAATGCAGTCAGAAATAATAGAAACGTAACGGTGAGTTCTGTGACAAATAGAAGTTCAAATTCCTGTCGAGAAGAAACAGATTAATGTTAAAATATGTCGTCCCTGATCAATCCTCATTGATTGTATAATCTTCATTTGGAATGTACCTCAACAACTATGTCTGTATTTTACTATGCCTTTCATGACAGCCACGGTTAGATTCGCTTAAACCCTTACGCAACTATTTCGTCATACTATCTTCGAACCTACCTCTTCAAAATCAACGTTTCTCTCCATATAAGACCCAACGCAAGCTTCTAATTACTCAAACAGGCCACCAGAAAATTCTACAGAATTTCTACAGAACATTTACAACTGAAATTAACTTTTTTACTTGTGTAAAAATGGACTCGAGTCCCGCCGCCGAAAGGTCAAAGAATGCCGCACAATGTCGCGGAAACTCGTCAACGGAACGATAAAAATTTCATCGCTGCGATATCGCTGGTATCGCCCACAACGTTCCCGTGCAAGCATAAAAGCAAAAACCATCATTCTCGGCCGTATACAGGAGCGTTCCAAGAGGAGCCGAGCCGAACGAGCGAGCCAGGAGTCCGATCTCGCCAGATCAATACAGAAAAAAAAGCCGCCGACATCCTTTCGATCCCGGACAAGATCTCTCGATCTCTCACTGCACTTGACCAAAGTCGCGATAAGAACGGACGGGACGAACCGAGCCGAAACGACATCTCGAAAACGATCACTGTCACACACAAGCAACTCGTTGCTCACTCGATGATCCAACGGGCTCGTCATTTCGTTCAATGATCCTCGAAATTTCGACAGGCATTTCGCCGACGGGGGATTCACAATGATAGCGATACCATGTCACTTATTGGGGAACACTGTGCGCACGGACTCTTGACACGATCGACTCTAAATTTTTAGGGGATCGCTTCTCTTAGGGGTTCTTGGCTATTTGGACGCTGATTTTTTTCGGAAATCGACCAGATTTGGGGATTGAAGGGAATTTGGGATTTGGGGATGAAAGTTCTCTTCTTGGAGGGTGCAGACGAACCACCCCTTCACAGTTGGGACGCTGGTTTTTTTTTTTCTTGAGAAATCGGCGAATTCGAGGGTCGAAGAGAAACTTGTTCGTGAAATTTTCGGGAGACATTTCGACGACGGGGATTCACATTTATATTGTAGCTATAAAATATCACACTTATTGGGGATCACTGTGCGGACGGATGCTTGACACGAACGTCTCCAAATTGTTAGGGAACTCTTTGAGTGAACCACCCCTTTGAAATTGGGATGCTGAATTTTTCTGAAATCGATGAAATTCAATGATTGAAGGGACCTCGAGGGATTTCGAGACGAAGAACAGAAGTACGGGACAAGAACCAGAATTTCGATGCTGGGGAATTCGCACTAATCGCGGTACAACGTCACAATTATCGGGCATTAGGGAATAATTTCCCTTCGTGGGGACGCAAATGGAAGCACTTCTTCTCGATCGGTTTATTCGAGAATCAAGGAACTCGGTGGTTGAACGGTGCTCGAGATTGCAAGACGAATCAGAGAAAGATAATTAAAAAATGTCAACCACGGGGGATTCACACTTCCAGCGACACGGTGTCACACTCATGAAGAATCACTGTGATTAAAGGATTCTTGCCACAGACGTCTCCGAATGATCTCTCTTCTTGGGTGGCGTAGGATGGAACCACTCCTTCGCGATCGGTTTCTTTTTTTTTCGCAAAATCGGTGATCAAAGGAAATTCGGAATTTCGAAGAAAAGAAAGAAGAAGTAGAAGAAGAAAAGGAGACAGGAAAACACTCACCAATAATTAAGTCCAGATACGGTTACGAGAGGAGCGGGTAGCGGTAGCGCGCGGGGTACGCGACGGAGAACGTCGTCGACGTCGCCTAACGTCGTCGGCGGCGGCGTCCACGGCAGCAGCAGGGTACAGCGAGTTCAGCTGGTGGTCACGGCGTCCGCGCAGCCCGACGTCGCGACGCCATTGGCCTGGGACCCGCCGACGCATCGATACCGCCGCCCAATCCGAGCCGGCTGCAACCCCTTCGGATCGACCCCAGGCGGGGCTTTGTACCCCGATACCGCCGACGCTTTTGCAACAATAAAACGTTACGCAGGAACAGGAATCGTGACGGTATTAACGTTAATATCCGTGCACCGTCGACCCGGCTACGAAAACGTGGCGAACCCCTCCCGAAGCTTGTTCGCGTAGATGCGATAATTTTCGGGGCTCGGGGGCGCAACGGGTCAACTGGTCACCGACTGTCACGGTGCACGAAAAAATGGGTTAGCCGAAGCTGGTCGATCTAGTTCTCACGAATGACACGCGGTAGCATGCATCAGAAGCACACAGAGCGATTCTTTTTGTGCAAATACATAATTATTATATCTGTAAAAACTACGAAGCTATAAACGTAATTGTAGAAATATCCGAGGTGCGTACTTTATTTTGTCCAGTACTGTACATTGCAGACAGACAGTCAGAATTAATTTCTTTTATAAATGCATCGAACGACTTGAATCGTTCGGCAAAGCTGCAAGGATTTGTAATAAGTGCCAACCGATAAATGCATTTCTGTAAATTTTATCGCAATTTTATTTTGGATTCGGGATCTTACAATTTGATGAGAAACACGAATAAATACTACTGAACAGAAATGTTTAGAACGTACACGAAGCAAGGGAAATCTTATACTCTCGTATACTCTCGATTCTAGGGGGAATAAACTTCCTGTACATACCAGTATTTTTATTACATACCATTGTCGACGTTATTTTTCAGATCGCCGAACATTTTCTTTGCTCCGAATGTTCGAATTTTCGAAATTTTTATGATCGCGAAGGATATCGAAAGTTTTTCTTTTTCAGAATTGACGAGCAGCACTCTTGTACAGAAATACGTCTGATTAAAATCGGCTGATTTCCTTGCACGGGGTAATCATGTGTCTCGTTCGCCTGATAGCAACATCCGTTTCTACTTAAGCGAATTGTACGCTTCTATTGGAGGACATACGCGAATCGTTTGTAATATGTTTAACCTCCAAACGTTACCTTCCAACGTTACAATAAAATACGCCAGGTAAATCCTTGGTTATACTACTTCCCAGGTATACATTGTCGTACCACGAAGTTTCTTATGCAAAATAAACATTGTTCGTATTGATTGCAAGACACGAGAGCTGGATGAGCATTAATCTCTTTTTTCTTAACAATTTCAAGTGGTTGACAATAATACAGCAGTGTTTTTACATTCTTTAAATGTGTTTAGTGGTTTATATTTGATCCGCACTGTTTTGCAAATGCATAAAATCCGCAGTCCGACTATGAGAATTTTATACTAGAGAGAAGATTGCAATGAAAATGTTTATTTAAAGTGACTGTATCGACGACTGCTAATTTTATGCACTTATGGTAAAAATAATAAAATTAAGGACATCGATGTACTTGTAGATTGGAGCGAAAGTTCTTAGCGTTTTTAAATTAAAATTCACAGACAAAATTAGGATATTTATTCAAACATATATTCAACAACATATTTTCCATTCTGTTCTATTATTGTTTGGCATTTTTGAAGTAACTTATGTTATTGAATAAACCAATGAATAAATATCTTAATATCATCTTTGAATTTTAATTTAAAAACGCTACAAACTTTCGTTCCAATGCCATCGTTTCAGCTTAGTAATTAAAGAAGAGAAACATTTCGAACATTTCTTCTTTTCCATAAAGATTCGCAGACGGACGATTACGGGATCGAATATCGTTCGAGTGATTAAATTTTACAAAAGGCGCGAGGAATATTGAAGATCGAGAGTGGTCTTAATTCTTTTTTTTCTCTTTCGGCCAGGGGTTGTAAGCAGTTTGCAGAATGTCCCTTCGGGGTTCCCTCGGGGATACGGATCAGGGGAGGACAAGGGAGAAAATCAGGGGTGCAGACAGCTCAAATCTTTCGCTAGCCGTTAGGAGTCGACTTGCATTGTTACAAACACAGAGTGACTGGTGTGGGTACCCTCTCCAGTGGTTGCCAGGAAATATCGATCTGGCCAGAGGGATGGATGCTGGTGCTCTCAATGGTTGGTCTACAATACTTTATCTCCTCTGCGGAGCCCGTTCGCCTCAAATAACTCGGGGATTTCGCTGTCGTTCGCGGCAAGAAACCGACGGGAAATTTTCATTGACGTACACATATCCTGCCATTGATTCGCCGCGGAATCGCATTCTTATCGATCAGCTGTGAACAACATCGTCGAGTTTCTCATTAATCGGGAAACCATTTATGAACGATTATGACAAACCTATCACCTATTCACACGCGCGTATACAGTAAGTGATCGAATTATCGCGAACGGACGAATAAATGACATACTCTATGGTTTCGGTGTTCTATAATAGTGCGCCTGGACGAATTTAACACATTGCTGACCGGTCAACTCGTGTTTTCATGACCAAACGTTGTTGGGACAATATTATACCAAAAAAGGATATAAAAAGTTATATAAAAGATACGTCGAAAGTTTTATTCGAATGTATTATGTGTAAATAAGGTTTACTGAAGTTTATTTAGATTTTTTTAGTTCTACATTTCGTAGGAGACATAGATTTCATATTTATGTTCGGTGTACAAATTCATTCGTGGCCCTGAGAAGTACTCAATTTTGACTTTGTGCTATATCACATATTTTATTCGATGCAACAGTCGCGCCTGTGATATTACTTTCTGAAGTATGTCTTGATTGCTGGTAGATGATTAATAAATGTATGAAAACGATTTTCTTCGAGTGAAGAGTGAGAATGACGAAATTGTTTTTGTCTTATTTTATCAAATTATATTTTCATACAAGGTTTCTTTGTAAATTTCACAAAATACTGTAAAGTAATATAAAGTTTGTATACCATCTATAATTACACCTTTCATTATAAAAATGAATAAATGTATACCGCTTGTAGCTTTCCCTGGTATTTCTAGATAAGCATGCGAAAAATTATTATCGCATAAGAATGTATGTGTGAAAGTAGTTCATGGTAAAAAAAAATTGAACGTATCTTAATTCCCAAGACCTTATCATTTAATTATATCGATGATATCTCGAAGATCGATTTCTCAACTAAGATAATACAAAAATATAAGGTACCTATCTATTTTTCTATAAAATAACAGGAATGAAATTTTAGGTTAATAACATCGATGAAAATAAAAATTTACTGAGATTGTTCCGTTCAAGTTCAATGCAACAATGTTTATTACGAAACCTACTGTCACACGCGTACGTTTAATACTTTGCAGAGAACAGATTAAATAGTTTCCTAACGCAACGATACATCTGTAAATAAATTTTTCTAAAAACTCTGAAATAAGTTTCGGAAGAACTTAGCCTGGTAGCATTTTACCATCGCAATGTAAATACCGTTTACAACAGCCGTTAGGGCAAATCGTTCAGATTCGCTACGTTGAGTTCGACCTAATCACAAAAGCATCCGATTGCAACCTCTTGGCCAAGGTGTCCTTCACGCTTTTGCAAAGTGCAACGTACTGCAACAATTTCAATCTGAAGTCAGCGCAGATGTCGTTCACGTATCTTTCATAGTCGCTGTAAAAAATTATGATATCCTTATCGCAATTCACTCTACGCTGAAAGCGACCTTCAAACAGCCGTAAATTTTTAGATTTTCGCGCGTTTCCTATGTCCCCGGTGAACATGTTGCAAATCGATTTTTTCGTCTTCGCTTCCTCGAAAGAACTCGTGGAAGTATCGCACACGCGATAATAGCCGCGAGGACTTTTCGTTGAATTCCGTTTGGGGGGCGAATTTGTACAAAATTTTTTCTCGAACTTCTTCCGATCCCGACATGTTTCGTAAAACACTAATTGCTTCTCGTTCTTTCCGAAACTCCGCTTCGCGTCTTCCTCGACGAAAAATCTCTTCGTAGAACTGTGAAATCAATACGAACAAAGTTGCAATTCTCAACTCGAATGATATTTAATGCGTCGTGTTAAGAATTCAAAAGAATTTTTCTGGAAAAAGTAATGGACCTATTTTCTTTTTATATCTTATTAAAAAGTACAAATATTACACAACTAGTCGTGATTTTTTTGCTGCGAAATCTTATAAAATGTCAATGTAACAGATCCTCTTCTGAAACAGGAAATTCATTAAGATTCTGTTGATATTTGATTTTAGCTACTAGACGAACCAAGAATTTTTTGATGAAAACTCTTATTTTAATTCTCGAGAGAAGAAACATCTCAATATTGAAAAGTTGTATATTTGCATTGAACAACGTTCATTTTACGAAAAATCAATTTTCTGAGATTACCCTGCATTTATGTTTCTTCATCTGTATTCACAGTGCGACGCAGCGCCTTCTGGGAGACAGGTTGTCACTCAAGCATTGTTTAAGATTTTGCTGCAAAAAAATCACTGCGAGTTCCTCAATATATGTGCTGTTAAATATGCTGCTCGTTCCATCGAAACGTCCGTTCTTTTCACAAAAAGAAAAATTCTTAAAAATCATATTGCTTCCTCATCCGACACGTTTTTCACCGATTAAAAAACAGTGTGATATTTGTTTGAACCCCCTGTCCTACAACGAGTGAGACTCGTGGCAAGAAATTTCAGCCAAAAACAACAAGCACGAGGCTTGACCCGTGGTACCTCGTTCGGACAAAAAAAAATTTAGCTCAATCGCACAGAAAGTTCCTGAGATAAAAATTCGTAAGTGAAGCTCATTTTCAATGTTCTCCTATTGGGAAAACATTGCGGACTTCTGAGGCCTGTGGTTTTTAAACAAATTCTAAACCGGTAAAACGATGACTTAAACCTCCCTTAATTTCACATGGACTACAACATGTTTCATTTAGAACACAATCGCTATATAATTGTAGCCTTGCAGGACAAGGGGTTGAACTTATCTCGCCTTGCCTTAATTTCAAATTTACGAAGTGTCAATTCGATGTAAAGAGGTCGAGGTTAAAAGTATTTGAGATAAAGAAAAAGGGTTCTCAAAACTTCGCTGGCAATTTTGTACATTAATCACTGGATTGCAGATCTCGTGCATTTACGAGAAAACTGAGTAGGACACCTTGCCTTATTTTCA
>CM052131.1:2361655-2373750 GCA_028454255.1 Halictus ligatus
CCAAATTTGATTGAGATTTGGAAAATGCAAGAAGGTTGATCAAAATGGTTTAATATATGCGATAATATAATCGAGGTTGTACAGTATTTTAATCAATTCTTACATTCATCAATTTTGCTTTATCTTATCGAAATTATTTATCCATATTTAAAGACGTATGGTTACGCAAATAAATTCATTCTACCAAATTTGATTGAAATTTGGAAAATGCAAGAAGGTTGATGAAAATGGTTTAATATGTACGATAGTATAATCGAGGTTGTACTGTATTTTAGTCAATTTTGCTTCATCTTATCGAAATTATTTATCCAGATTTAAAGACGTATGTTTACGCAAATAAATTCTTTCTACCTTTGATTGAGATTTGGAAAATGCAGGAAGGTTCATCAAAATGATTTAATACGTGCGGCAATGTAAACGAGGTTTTGCTGTATTTTAATCATACGGAATATTATGGAAATTATAAAATTATAATGTGGATATTATGGAGTTTTTGAGGTTGATGGTTCGGTTTGGTACATAAAGTGTTAATTTCGTTTGTTTCGAGCTGCGATCGTGCTAAAGAGGTCAGAGGATGCCCGAGCGGATTCAGTGTTCGATTTCACCTCTCGAAATTTCGTGCTGGACCCTCTTGTCGTAATGACCGTCGATCCTTTTTCACCGTGGCGGTTGGCATTCTCGAAATGTAGGCGGCGCGGGGTTGTTACGCTGTGTCTCGGCGTCGCAAGTATTGATTTCCGCAGAGCCGTTGTGTGAATGGTCTACACCTATCTCACCCTGGATCACGGGATTCTTGATCTCTATCTTCCTCTCCCTCTCTTCTTCTCCGTGCTCTTCCCCGTTCACCGCTTTTCTTGACATTCGCCCGGACTCCGTTTATGGGTCTTTCGCCTCCTCCATTTTTGCATTTCATTTCTGTTTTTTCTTTCCACCAGCTCCGTTCTTGCTCTCGATACCCGATAGTATTTTTTGTCGCTTTAATATCTCCTCTTCAACACCTTTCTCCCATTGATCATTCAGTTTTTCACTTTCGCCACTTTTTACAACTGGTACTTTGTACAGCCCCGTCCACAAGCGTCAGGACAACGTCTTTGAGGACAACTAACTTTTTAAAAATTGCCCCAAACGACTCGATCCTTTTCGTGATGTTAGAAAGATTAGTTTGTCGGATAACGTGTTGCGAAGAAAACAGTGGAGCCCATGATTATTTAACCTATCGTTAATTTTCATTATAGGCACAAAACAGTTGACAATCGTGACCTCTATTCTTTTTCTTCGCAATATCGTCGAATAGTAATTTTTAAATCATTTTTGTTGCACATCCGTTTTTGTCTAATTTTGAAAAAGTTATTCGTTCTGAAACAGTGTTCTAGTACTTGTGGACGGAGCTGTATGATACTCATGATCCTGTAAAAAACT
This sequence comes from Halictus ligatus, assembly GCA_028454255.1. NCBI lineage: Eukaryota > Metazoa > Arthropoda > Insecta > Hymenoptera > Halictidae > Halictus > Halictus ligatus. The sequence continues at coordinate 2,363,075 of CM052131.1, forward strand.
GATTGATGAATAGGCGAGAGGTGTTAAAAAGCGAACAGGTTGAATTCGCATTGCGTGCATTAATAAAAAAACGAAACGAACTTTTGGGATACGTGTCTCGTTGTCTATCGAGTCGCCAGTACTCGTGGGTTCTCCACGATACTTTCGCACGGATCCTTTTGCTCAACCTGATCCCTCCTTTTTTCATCATGTTCACCCTACCCTGATGAAAGGACCCTCGCCTTCACGAGACACCGCACTTAAACGAAAACACATTAGCATATTTGCTGGACCCTCAATTTTGCTACCCGACCCCCGTTCTCGAGTTAACTCTATTAGCTCGCGTACCCGAAATCGATTTACTGTAAACTTTTCTCCGGAAAATCCATTTCCGGTCTGGTATCTCGCGTCCGTTGATCGTGCGACATCCACTTTGACAACGCGAAACAATAAAATGTTTCACGTGGCATTTATTTTATAGTTCCGATGAAAAAAGTTTCGACAACTCGTCCATTAGAATATTAAATGTCAAATACGAACATTAACGCTAAACCTACCACGGCCAAAATGACCGGTTTCATATTTTACAATTATTGAAACTATAACAATTCATTTATGGAAAATAGTGGAATAAATTTCCTTGTCCGAGCACTTGTTATATTGAAAATTACGGGAAATCTTAATAAATGTATGGTTGCCATCTTTATAAGGCAATATTTACCAGATACTGTTAATGCTTGGTAGGTTTACACGAGTATTATGGCGCGAAAGATCGATGGGGAAAAATCGATTCACGAATTGAAGATACAAATACAAATCCGAATACAGAAGTTAAATAATAAAATGAGGAAACGGCGAACGTGATTTTTATTATGAACTTTTAAGCGAGGATTTAATGTAAACTTCAACAACAATTCAATTAACGCATTCAATATGCATTTTCATTGGATTGATAAACGGACATCAATTTTACGTTTCAATATCAGAAATGCAGCGAGTGAAATTTTATATTTTCATTCGTGTCATTTCATCGTTTACTCGTTTCAAAAAAAAAAATTCAACGATTTGCTAAATGTATTTTGAGCGCGATTGTCTGACTGTGTACATATTTCCATCATGCGGATGTATGTGCTTTCGATCAACTTCATAGCAGGCTTTCAGGTATAACTTCAGATTTCGAAATGTTGTAAAATGATTGCGGACGCGATGTAATGTTAAACTTTGTATATTTTAGAAGCATATGTATGGTGTACTGTGAAATGTCTGAGGATATATTATATGCTGAACTTGATACTAATGAAACATTTGCGGTAACGTTAAATCAATATATGAATTTGATATTGCACATTGTCCTGACAGATTTGTCCCATGTACATAAAGTATATTGTATTTGTACAATAAAATATGCTTAGGAGCAACAATATATAGGACACATTCTTTCATACGAATTGATATTTTATATTCGTCAAAGATATAAGCTATCTTAAACCCGAGAATCTACTTCTAACTAGTGAACTCTATACTTTATACTTTAGAACCTTATACTTTAGAACTTTATACTTTAGAACTTTATACTTTATATTTTATACTTTAGAACTTTATACTTTATATTTTATACTTTAGAACTTTATACTTTAGAACTTTATACTTTAGAACTTTATAATTTAGAATTTTATACTTTAGAACTTTATACTTTACAACTTTATACTTTAGAATTTTATACTTTAGAATTTTATACTTTAGAACTTTATACTTTAGAACTTTATACTTTAGAACTTTATACTTTAGAATTTTATACTTTATACTTTAGAACTTTATACTTTATATTTTATACTTTAGAACTTTATACTTTGTATTTTATACTTTAGAACTTTATACTTTAGAATTTTATACTTTATACTTTAGAACTTTATACTTTATATTTTATACTTGAGAACTTTATACTTTATATTTTATACTTTAGAACTTTATACTTTATACTTTATACTTTCTAGTTTACAGTCTATAAATAAAAGGTTTCAAAAAACAACAACACATTATAAATTCTATAATATATTATAAATTTCGTCTTATCTCTTCACTAAAATGTCGTAGCGCCATTAAAGTTATCAAGAATGTTCTACGCAGGATTATTTATGATAAAAAATGTCATTCTTTAAGAGAAAGACGAATTACAACACTCGAGCATTTTAAACCAAACAACTCTCCCCATACATTGTTCTGTATCTGGGAAAGGTAAGAAGATTGAAAACGTAAAATGGTGTTTAATATCTTCGTTGCTTTTTTCAGACGGAGCAAAATGTACGAAAACGAAATCGATAATCGAACAATTCTTTCCACGACGATATTCACAATTTTGATCGAACATATTTCCTGGCAGGGTAGCTCGGGATCGTTTCAATGCGAGAAACTATTTGCAGGAGGCGATTCGTTTGGCCAACAATGGGAGTCTCGATTTCGCAAGGTGCGGACGGTACGTCGACAAGGTCAAACCTTTTCTAGCGTCCAGTTTGGAGGGCAGAATTTACTCGGGCCTGAAAGAGTTCGTTTGCGATCCGAGTTCTCGGTGCTTGAAATGTTTTCCGTGCGTGAAGAGGTGGCTAGAAACAAGCGTCGCATGGGCCGATTATGCAGACGCGTTCTTCACCAAGGACACCGCTGCCGGTGAAGAAATGATTAAGTGCGCGATGAAATATCTGGCCGAAGGTGGCCTAGTGACACAGTTTACGAATTTTGATGGTTTGAATAACAGGGTGGACAGAATGTGCCACGGGTTCGACGCCATTGTCGTAGATCAGAATGAGCTAAAGAGCATGAATGTCTGCCGATACATTAACGAGAAAGATTATTGGTTGCCCGAGGGTTGCGCGTGAGTATTATCCAACGCCTCGCAGCAATATTAGCCAACGAACATGCGAAATGTACTTATCAAAATGCAATAATTCGATTAATATGTTTAATATTCGTTTCTATCGAATTGGTAAATAGTCACGTTGTGAGATCGTAAAAGTTCATTTAAATCCGGAAATCGTTAAGTTGTTAATCGTTGAATAATTATTGGTATACATTTTAATTGGGCTGCAGCAGCTCCAATAATTAATTTAAGGTTTAACGATGCGTTGAACCATTCACAGCATTATTCAGCACGGACCAAAAATAACAGTCATTCTAAAATTTTCTAGGATGTAAATCGTCAATGAAAATTTGATTATTATTGAAATTTAAGATGATATACACAAAATATAAAGAAAAAATTCTAATTAAAATTAACGTTAGATGATTTCCGGTAGGTAAGTTGTCAGACAAAAATTTGGAAAAACTGCTATAAGTTAATTGATCACTGCTACAAGCGATCGAAATGAATTTGTTTCAATTTATTTGCCTCACATCTATCGCCGAGAGAAACAATTTTCGGTTACATATAATTCTTATTTGTAACCAATACGATTTTAGTCGACGAAATACTTGTTGTTCCATGACTTTTTTCCTTTTTGGTTATAACAGTTATGATCCCTGTTATTTAGCGATTTTTTGAAACATATTCTTGAGAATATTTGTTATAAATCCAGTAATATTCCTAGCCTTATCTATTGATTACTCAATTGATTTACTCGCCAGATAATGAGAAATTGAATCGTGCAACGATCGAGCAAGTCAATTATTCAGTAAAATTCGGTACTGAAGTTCTTACATATTTTTATATATTGCTGATTATTTGAAATGAGAATTGAACAATTTTCAAAATCTGGACTTACTCGATTTTTGCACGAAAGTCTTCAATCTCGATAATCTATATCACCGACGATGCACGGTTAAAATGAAAATAAAAAATAAATATTTAAAATAGTAAATATTTTTCGAAATGATAAAATTTGCGAAAATCACTTTTTCCATTGGCACTAATAAAGATTGTTAACCTCTTGCCCTACGATTAGAGTTCCAACAGCTTCGGCCCGAAACGAAAACAAAACCGCCCAGCCTTCGAGCCATTCCACGGTTAGGTGAATCGGTCCTAAGCTGCATCAATCACACACGACTCACGGAATGTGACACGCAACTGAGACAAAATTAGGATAAGAATCTACCACGAGCCTGGCCTGTGCTGTTTGGGGCACATCAACAAACCAATAGCATGGAACGTGATGTTTACATTCGACCCGACCTACGACATACCACAGGCCATTATCGTGATCATCAGTTTTTGTTTATGCTCGAACACTTGACCACGAGTCTCACACGTGATGGTAGGGCAAAAGGTTAACGCATTATTGACTGGAAGCCTATTAGTATTCTATCAAAAATCGTCTTTCAAAAAATAGTCTTGCAAGAAATGATTGAATTACGTTGCTAAGGGTGTCTCGTTGGTGCATGACCAAAATGGCAATTGCTATTGAATAACTTACAGAAATTCATTAAATATTATCAGCAGTATTCGATACGAATTAATTATATCTATGCTGAAAATTTCATCGATATTGGTTAATTCGTTTGCGAGTTATAAACGATTAAAAGTGCGATTTTAAGTCGAAACTCGTGAAAAATGGTAATTTTTCAACCTTTAAGCGTTTAGAACTCGTAAACGAATTAACCAATTCGAGCGAATTAATTATTCGAGTGAATAAAATACATTCTTTAAATTTTCAATAGAGTCTCAGATGAAAAAGCAGAGAAAACCAATTTTTACTATTTTTTTGCGATTCCGACCAATTCAAACTTTTTTCAAATTTTAAAAAACTAATCCTACAGGCCTCTCAATAACACTCAAGTCATTTGATCTAATTTTTAAAAAGTTATGCTGCTTCATATAGTGTAGACTTTCCTCATTACTGTGAGTGCTGTGATACGTAATCATTTCAATGAAACGTTAATTAGTCATATTGCGCGTCATTCGCGCGATAGCACATGACTAATATAAGTGAAGAGAACCACAGTCGACTTTATTGTGTAGTGACAGTAACAACTCTGATTTCTGACAGAAGCTAGTGAAACATCACACAAAATGGGTATCCGCGGTTTAGTACCTTACATGAACAATTACTCGAGTCATTGCCTGCAGGATTATGAGTTACAGAATACATATTTGGTCATCGATGGTAACAACATATGCTATAAAATATTTTATAATCTCACAAATACCAATTCAATATTTGGTGGTGATTATGATGTATATGAAGAGGCCATATTAAAGTTCTTTGACAATCTGCTGGCATGTAATGTAATACCACTAGTACTACTAGATGGTGGGAATGATATCTTAAAAATGGACACGATCCTAAGTAGATCTAAAGAAAGGTATGGAAAGGTAATATCTTTGATTATGGAACACAAGGAAGTCACGTTTCCTCCTTTACACTCGTTGAATATTTTCAAACAAGCTTTAAGAAAGAAGAATATTCGTCATGCACAATGTTTGTTTGACGCTGACGGGGCTATAGCTGCAGTAGCCAAAATATTAACGTGTCCTGTACTCAGTTCAGACTCTGACTTTTATATATATGGAGCACCCTATATACCGTTTGATACATTAATGAGAGATGTAGTCAGAAGTTCAAAAGGCAACGGAAAAGTAATCCGTTGTAAACTTTATAATCACAAATATTTGCTAAACACTTTCAGAGGATTGAATGATCGTACATTAGCTCTAGCTGCAGTAATACTTGGACATGAGAAAATAAACCGAGAGATGTTCAAAAACTTGTTTCACAAATTACATGGACTATCGAGGAATGAGCATATTATGCACGAAACTTTAATCTGGTTCAGCCATCATACGTTAGAAGAAGCGATTACAGAAATTTTAAGAGGAATACCTAAGTCAATGAGACAACAAATCTTGGATATAATGGAAAGCATTATTAATGATTATACATGCATAAATCTACCTTCTGCGATCCTTGTACCATTAGGTATTCCTGAATACACCATGGATTCCGCAACAATTTACAAATTTAAAGGAGATATTGAAAATTTATCATACAGTGGAATATACCAGGAAAGTTCCTTCCAAACAATTGGCAAACAGGAAAATGAAATAGATAGAATAAAAAATATGCTTATTGAACACAGGAAGGCTCAAATTGGCAATGATTCAATCATTAACAAGTTGCCTGCATGGTTTGTAGATGAAATTTCTACAGCTACACTTTCCGCATCTTTGGTGAATATCTTAGATAAACATTCGTTTATATCCCCTACACAAACAGAAGACTTGAAACGTCCTACAAGCAATCTGATTGCATTAAAAATTGTTAGAGTTATATATGGACTTTTGTCTTCGATAGTAAATCGTAAGAAAACCTGTATGAAGTATGTAATCAGAGATGAACACATGAATTTAATATGTAATGAAATAGAAGGGATTAGAACAGTGGGTTTATCAAGTCTTAGAGAGCTTCCAATGATTGAACGCAAAGATATTTTAGACGATACACTCGGAATTAAGAACATGAAATGTATCGATGAACTTTTACCAGAATGGAAGTTGTACATTGCTTGCATTAAGTATTGTGCTGACCAAGACATAATCTACAAATCTCATAAATGTTATGTCTATTCGTTAATTCTTTGCATCTTACACAAAATTTGTTGTAACACAAAGTTTTCAAAAAATAACAATGAAGCGTATAATTATAAGTCGAATTATTCGGAGAATACAGTCACGGAGGCTTACAGGAAAATTGATGTGACAAATTGTTCTTCAGCAGCACAATTTTTTAATCGTCATTCTGAAGTACAGAAGAAAATAATTTATTTGGGAAAAGTTGATATGTCTATTGTACACGCGTTTGCACAATTTCAAATAAGTGTATTATATGCTATGGATTTGAATACACTTTTAGGACGTCCTTATGAAGAACCACTCATAGGTGATTTGTTTAACGGTACTTTCTTGTACAACATGTGTACCCATTTGCAAGGTCACAAAGACATACATAAGTATATCAATGAAGTGCTTAAAGATTCTCCTACTATCTTAACATTTTTTAACATATTGATATCTAAAGTAGATCCACTGTTTATGTAATTTTGGTTGAAATTATAAGTTTATTGGTTAAGGTTGAAATTATAAGTTTATGTAAGATTGAAACAACAAACTAAACAATTTTCAAATAAAACACATATATGTACCTCTTGCGTTGTTATTTAATATTAGCCAAATATATAGTACCATTTCTAAAAGTAACTTCTACTATTTTTTTTTTTTTTCGTAATTTAGACTAAACACAATTTTTCCAGCATTTGAATGACATGTCACCGAGCAGACTAAACCGTCTAATTTGATAGAAAAACTGAACTCGTTTGCTCCGTTTATAAAAAAAGTTATTCTGATTTAAACTGTGTGCCAGAAATTCGAGTATTTTTCGAGAAATTTAAATCTAGGAAAATTCTTACGAATCCCATTTATTTTATAACATATTTTCGGAAAATGAATTTTCAGTTAACTCAAATTGCGTATTACTAATCAATCGCGTCCGTATTATTGGTATAATCCGTATCATTTCTTCACAAATTTTTTACACATCGTCTAATAAACTAATCCTTCTAACTTCTCGATAACATTCAAGCGATTTGATCTAATTTTTCAATAGTTATGTTGCTTCAAATAGTGTAGACTCAGTTTTGCTCGTGACCAATATGAATAAACTATACTCTTCGTACAGAAACGCAGCTTCGGTCGACGTTATCTTCGAACCGCCGGACGAACATTTAAAAGGAAACCGCAGCAGCGATCTGGAAGTGGAAGTCGATTCGTGTTCCGAACGTACGTTCGAACGATCCGCCGTTCTTCAACAGAATCGAACGGACAACCATGGATCGTATCGGGAGAAGAACATTTCAGATTGTGCCTGCAGACATGAAAACAACGCAGGCTGTCGGAAGAACACGAAGACTCGGAACCGCATAGTCGAGCGAAGAACCTCCAAGCTGAAAGTTCTGATTTACCAAACGGCGTGCGACAACGCCTCGACATGCTTGACTCCGGCGAAAGTGACGAACCTGTCCATACCCTGCAAGCCTAGTCACTTGATCGTTCGGATATTCGAGGCCGCACCGTCGCTGTCCGAGTCCTGTCTGATTCTGATGCGAAAGAAATTTGAGAACGGAATCCGAACCGCGTGCTCCTGCTTGAACGGAATTTTGAGGCAGATCGACGCCGCGGAGACGAAAGAGCTGCGTCTCGTGTGCGAGATTCGACCGGGCTACATCGATTTGAACCTTCGCCGTCCGAGGACGTCGAAGCCTCGATTGTTCTTGGCCCGTTTGCCGACCTGTCGCAGCCATCCGAAACGGGAATCGTGTTGCAGGCGCGCGTACAGCCGCGACAATCCCGGAGGATCCCGATGTCGCGGGAACTCCGACGTTTCGGATCGACGCTCCGAGGAGGAAAACGCGAAGCGCGACGAACCGATCGCGAAGGAGACGCGCCGCGTCATGTTTCAGCTGTCGCAGTGCGATTGCGTAAGCGAGACAACTCGATGCTCGAGCGAGGACGAAAACGCTGACGAGAGGCCGAGACCGTGCCCCGAGGGAAAAGTTTCCGGCGAAGAAATGAGTTTCGTGTGGACGAGGAAACCCGTCAAGGAAGTTTCCTTTTGCTTCGCTAACGGGACAGAATCGGCGACTTCTTCCGACGATAACCGTACCGAACGGTCTCGCGGATCGGACGTTTGCGGCAACGCGGATCGATCGTGTATCGAAGAGGATGCGATCAACGTGCCGGAAGACCGTGATCACGTTCAGCAAATTGCTGTCTCGTCGGATAACGAAACCGGTAACGAAACAGCTCCGGAGAACAATATAGGATCGTGCGATTCCGGCACCAGCTATCCGGACAGCCTGAGAAAGGTCGAACAAGATGGAGAACGCTATTCGGAGATTTGCAATTCCCGGCAATGCCTCTGCCACGTGCTTTACCAGAGGGCGGACGGAACCGCGACGGAAAACGCTGAACCGCAAACGGCCGAAACGACGAACCAGTGCGGCAATGTTCAATCGTATCCTTTGGAAGATGGCGCACCGAACTCCACGGTGAAATCGGAAAGACAGATCGGGAATGACGTCGTGCAAATGGAGACGAGTAATCACGCGGAGGCGAACAATTCTTCGACGAAGAAAGGAACGTCGGGAGCGAGGCAGACCGCAGAGCTCGCTGAAAAATTCAGCTCGGACTCCATTTGCACCAATCGCACCGAAGCGAGCTCCGCGACGAAGTGTTCTTGCTGCGGCAAGGCCCTCTCGGACGTGGAGATCAAGGTCAAACCCGAAAGCCTGACCGTTTCCATCGAGTCTGAAGTGATTGCTACGGAAGTCTCGATCACAGGACACCAGCCGAATCAGGATAAACAGCGTCCCGAGCCTGCGAAAACTATGGAGAACCTCGACGGAATATTCCGCGCGCAGGAATCCACGAGGACTTCGTCGTCGAACGATTTCTCGGCTTTCCGGCCGTCGAGAATAATTTCGCGGGTCGAACGCGAGAACAGAGGATCGCGCAACGGTCCCGACGCTCGGAACGAGAAGCTCGATCATCGAATCGTTGGAAGAACGTCGAACGACGTCTGCAAAAATTCCGCCGCGATCTACGAAGGCGAACGAGCCGCGAGGGACCGCGAAGCGGTTTTCCCGACGAGCACCGAACAGTTCTCGAACGTTTCGGATTTCGAGAGGAGCTCGCCGGAGGACGATCCACGCGCCGGAGATCGCGAGCGGAAGCCTGGATCGCCGCGTCGTCGCGTTTCACCGCGATCCAACTGCCGGAAGAAGTCGAGGGGATCGACGCGTTTCGGGATCCGCGATTCCTACTCCACGCAGGATCTTCGCGAACGGAAGCGCAAGCGAAACTCGGCGCGGAATCACTCGGACTGTTCCTGCAAGAGCCGGTTTTGGAGCCGCGCGGCCACTTCCGGTTACCTGTGCGGCACCTTCCCGGCCGCGTCCCTCGATCGGCTGAAGTACCTGATCCGCAGGAAACTTCGCAGACTGTTGCTCGAGGAGAGGAACAAGGGCACGAACACCTCGAAGACGTTCCTCGGGAGCGAGAGGTACTGCGTCAGCGCCTCCAGCGAGAAGCTCGGCGAGAGAATCGGTGTTACCAGCTCGAGCGATCATGGCCCGAATCGTTGTTCCTGCGTCACCGGGGATTCCGGAGGGACTGAGAGCAACGGCTACGCTAGGGAGCCATCTTCTGTCTTCAGATGCGAAGTCTTGAATCGCGAAGTTGAGTCCCGGTGTCGGAAGGTCACCCGGTGCCGTGTACTCGAGAAAATCAAGGTCGCGATGGTTGCCAGTCCGAGACGTGACCCGAAATTAATCGGTGCTCGTTGCTCGACGGTCCAGGGAAGATACCAGGGAACTGCCGATGACAGGTAATCATGATATACTAATCGAGATTCGTGGAAGATTGTTCGCTGACGGAACGCACACTGTGTTGATCCTACGAATGTCTTTTTGAACGTCCTCGTGAATAATTAATAGACCTTCGGACCTTCGTGCAAAATAAAAATTGTTTCAATTGCAAGAAGGCACTTAGGTACTTCTTTGTTTCTTCAAGAACTTTTTGAATTGAAAATTACATATCGGTAGCGTCTAATCTTTTGAATCACTCTACTGTGTTAAATTTGTCCTACCCAGTTTTCTCGTAAATGCACAAAATCTGCAATCCAGTGATTAATGTACAAAATTGCCAGCAAAGTTTT
>CM052131.1:2373850-2387540 GCA_028454255.1 Halictus ligatus
TTTTTACAGTAATCAGAATTATAATTTCGTTTCATTTCATGCTGTTACGATGCTGTTACTGTCTCACGACAGTTTAAAAGCGTATTGTAATTATTTTCTCAATAAAATTTATACACATGCCTTCTTAACACATTGCTGACCGGCAACTTTTCGGAAAATTTACCTCATGTGCCCCGCTTAGCACAACTTATCACGAGTTAACTCGTGACCGGTCAGCAACGTGTTAATAGTCACATTTTGGTCGATTTTTACTCGCATGCAAAAAGGGTTGCCGACGCCTGGCGTTACTGTATAATGTATAGTAGTCCCGTTCAGCAAGCTTTGCGGCAGTCAGAGCTAAGCGCAAAATGGCGGACACTGTGAGGTCATAGGGAAAAATATTGTCATTCATGCATGGACAGCTTAAGTCTTGTCTCGCGCAGGTTAGATGCGAAGACCTTCAAAAACAAAAAAAAGAAAGAAATATGATAAACATACCTCGCTAAGTTATCGAGGACTAATACAACAGGCCTTTTCTGGGAAGGCAATGGAAAAACTCCTTCCCCTTCCTGACAACAATCATTCTATCTCACTCAGTCTCGGGATAATACGCTGTAGTCCATTGCCCGCCAATTCGCTTATGGTCCAGCTTTCCCAGGTGGCCTTCATCCGCCCCAGTGTGAGTGTGCCATGGTGTGCCGCACACAACGCTAGATCGTACAAGGTTGCAAGGGTTCGGGAGGCGCGGATTCGTGGCTCGATAATGCAAAGATGGGGCTTATCAGCGGTCAAAAACGCTAGATAAAGGATGAATCTAGCGCGCTCGCTACCAGGCAGGTCCTAGTTTTGCGTTGTCGAGCATTATTTTGCATTATTCGGTCGCACGATGCCTGTCAGAGAGGCGATCTGAGCGCCTGAAGCTACGGCAGCGCCATTGTTTACGTTTTCGGCCACGCGTGGATCGCCTCTCTGACAAGCATCGTGCGACCGAATAATGCAAAGCGTTGCTCGAAAACGCAAAAGTAGGAGCAGCCAGGTAGCGAGCGCGCTAGATTTATCTTTTGTCTAACGCTTTTCACCCTTGAAAAGCCCCATCTTTGCGTTATCGAACAATTATTTGTCACGCACACTGGGGCGGATCAAGGCCACCTGGGAAAGCTGGGCCTTATGTCCAGGGGAGTGTCGCCAGATCAAGACTTGTGCCCTCCCTCTAACTACCCCTTCTACCTGTCGTACGTACTACTGCATACTACTATATCTGATTCGCGCTCCCTCTCCTCATTTGGCAACACTGGCCCAGGGAAAGAAATTCTCTGTTCCGCACAGGACTGAACGGGACTGTTGTATGTGGTGGCCTCTCGTCACCAGAGTTATCGTATCAGTACATCCGGAATTTACAAAACCTCGTATATCTCGATTAATCAGCGCGTTGCGTTCAGCGCACCCCGTATTTCGTCCTTTATTGTCGAAAATTATCTCCGGAGCTATATATCCATATAAATATATCAGTATTATTGTTCGAACAGCATTGGAACTTATCCTAAGTACCTTCTGTAGTGGTTACGATAAATTTATATCTCGAGTTCAATCCCACCGTTTGATTTCAGAATGGATAACGTGGAAAAGAGTTAGGCCAGTCACTACTTCAATCAATTACAAGTATAATACGTCTGGCGCGGCGTCGTATAGCCTGCACCACGAGTCACGATTCGAAAGAAAATTGTTGCGTTCCGATCTCTTTCGGCAGAGCAGAGTCATCGGTATCACCGGCAATCTGGTTGCGTTATAATTATACGCGCAGCCGCATAGTTCATAATATAGAAATTCGACTTTCGTTTCTAAAATATTCATCTCGTTCTCAATGTATATGTATCGTAATATTGTCGGTAGATTCGATCATTTCAATTCAGTTTCTCGTTTTCATTTATTATTTATGACGATAATTTCATTATATTTTGAATCCTTAGCCGTTTACGTGCTCTTAAAATATATTGGCCGTTTGTGTGTTCCGTGCGATTTTAACCGTGCAATTTTTCATTGTGCAATTTTTAACTGTGCAATTTTTCATTGTGCAATTTTTGTTTCGTACTCTCTTCGATAGATACGTGTGTAGGTACTGTTTTAGGAATGCATTGTTGTGACAATTACTTTCGTTTTAATATATACAGATGTCGTATATCGTAGTGTTCTTTGACACGCTTTTTCTTTGCTATTTCATTCTTTAGTTAGTTCGATTTGGTCAACGTTACCCGAAAAGAGTTGTACACCGTATCAAAAAATACTGCCTATTCGGTGAACTTTTTACGCGAGACGACTTCGACTCCACTCCACCGTAGATAGAAAACATACACGGACCGCCAGAAAAGTAACCGGTTTTGAGTGTGTTGCAATCGCATGCGATTGATTTAAATCGTCCCCGTTTGAACTAATGCTTCTCGGCGTTAGCGTTCTCGCGATTCGATCACCGCAGATTTTTATGCAAAATTTCTTGAGGAAATCTAACACCGTGTTTGGGTCAAATTTAATTTTATATTCTCGCCAGACATTAAGTACTCAAAACTCCAGAACAACAGTTAGTCAAAATCATAACTAGAAACTGTAAATGGTTTAAAAAAAAAAAATTGTGCATCCTATAGGAATGAACTTTTACGTTCATTGAAAATATTTACAGCACAAGTATTCGATGAAATATTCTTTTGCATAGTTACGAAATATTTGTTTACGTAGCTGAAACGAAAATCTTAACGAAAACGTTACATTTTCTAGTTTATGTTTTGCACAATAATTTATTGTCTTTGACAAGTGCATAAAATCCGTAATCTAGCGATTAGTATTAACAAACGATTTTTTGGGATCAACCGGATACTTTTCTAACAAACTATACAGAATGCACCAGTATTGTACAACCATGTAGCGTGAGTCTTCGTGCAAAAACATTCGAAAAGAAAGAATACCACTTTTTTCTTTGGCGCCACGTTTTCGAGAGAAATGAGTTTGGACTCGAATTGAGTGAATTTTCAAACTCGATTTCCTCGCGAACGAGGCGTCAAGTACGCAAAATTTATTCCATATTTTCGACTTATTTTCTCGCGCAGAATCATCCCCTCCGCGGTTATGCTAATACCGGAACGCCCTGTGGATATTGCACTAGTCGACTCCCCCCGAAATTACATGGCGCAAAAATAATATAGTGAAACGTCACGAAGAAAAACAGCAATTATTTTCGCACCAATGTTCGACGGTAATCGAACGCGTAAAACTAGCATGGCTCTCGACTCAAAACCGGACACGCGACTTTCTTCTGATAACGTAACGACGATCCGTTCCGCTTGACATTCGAGTGACAAATCCGTTGGCATGATGACAGGCATTCGCATCATGCGACACGTGTTATTAGAATTTCCGGCTTTTCACCGAACGAAAGCAACGCGGACCCGAACACAGCGACACGAAACCGCGAAATTATCTTTAAAGTAGATTCTGCTATTATTGTCCGTATTGCCGGCAAGATTACTATCGTTATTGTCAACCAAGCAATCGTGACTCTATTATTGTCGACGATAGTACGCCCGTACAAATCTATTCCAGAAGCGTAACGGCTTTTTAACGTAATACGTGGAACAGCAAACACTCGATACTCGAAATTTGATAACCAGACTGCGGCCTCTCACGTCCATTTCTTTTCTTAATTTTAATAACCTGGGAATAATAGAACAGCAATAGACCATTACTCTTTTGCATTTGATTTACTCGATTTTGTTATAAATGCATTAAATCCGCAGTCTGAAAATATCGTTTCGACGAAATCACTTTGCAACGTTAACCCTTCGTTTTGCGAAACTGTCAAATCAAGTCTAAGTATACGCTATTTGTTAGTATAAAGAATCGTTTTCTTTTTTTTCATAAATATCAAAAAAAATTTATTTCTACACCTAACAATTCGCATAATCAACCACTGTTACGTGTCCTCTCCGAAGGACCTGAAAGTATAAAATCGAAAATAAAGTATCGGATCACATCTAATAATTTTAAAATACTAAATCCATTTGCGAAACACTCTTTTTGATCCAACTTGAACGCGTATGATTTTCTTTCGAAAATCTACGTTTAAGAACGTGTGTAACATATTTCGAAACGTTGAATAAAATATATTCTCGTTGCTATTATATACACTTTCCACTTTCATTAACGTTGCTGGTATATTACCGAAAGATCCAAGAGTTAACGTTTTCCCTTAAACGAACGTCAACAATAAGCGGCCTACAAAAACACTACTAGATTCTCTTTTTGCGTCATTATAACACGTGCGCGAGATTATAAAATATTATTGTCGGCACCACGAATCCTCGAAAAAAGAAAAAAATAAAGATTCCGAAGCGTACCATTAAAATCCTAGAAATTTCAACATACCCCTAGCTCTTCTGACTTTTCCTCCCGTTCACGATTATTTCCATTTATCGATCGTCGTACACGATGCCCTCAACGATATATACATACAAACATACATATATGTATATATATATATATATATATATATACACATACTTATACATATATATATGTAATGATATAATTACGTCTTACAATATGTAAGGTGGAACGCGATGCTTGCCGTAATTACCCAAGGTTAATTACCCGTGAACAAATTAAGTACCGAGCGCCGCTTTATTCGTCCGAAACTTTGCAAAAACCACGTTTTGGTTTCTCAACTTTTAGTAATGATTACTTTATACCGGGCATATTATGTAGTATTACGTATTCTGAAATATTGGGAGTACTCCACTTTTTATAGTAATCGCCTTCGCTTCACGTGTGCAATCATCCATCCAGTCGTTGAAATTGATTATGGTCGACGGGAGAGTGTATTTAAAACGCTACGGCGCGTTATTTCTCGTAGATTGAAATTAGCAAATCTTCGCTTGAAGATGTTACTGAGTTCGTAATTGTTCAATTGTTTCTGTATTTCAATTGTAAACGGACCAACAGTTTTTGGTAGAGCTATAGAGACGAAGTACGGTGATTTCTCTGTACAAGTCGTCAAGGCTTGGATGATCAACGACTTGGATGACAGACAGGGGCCGCGAAGGTCGAAAGGTCTCGGACGCCGAGGAGCGTAAACATAACACGGGTATGTCACCTGGACGATACACGACGCAAAACCCGTGTTGTTGATGCATACGTATCGAGAACTCACTGCGTCGTCTAACACAGTAATTGGCACAGTAAAAGAGAGCATACTCGGTACAGTGTCTCCACTTTGTCCTTGGCGAAGCAACCTTTTCGATCACGCCAAGAATCACGTGCCACCGCGTATATCTTTCGACACCGGCGGGTACTAACCCGTCCGTGTGCATTATAGTTTTCATTATCTTCAACAATTCATATTATCCTATATTATTTACACGGAGAATATCAAGACTCGTATTATCGTAGAATCGTTTCTGCAATTTCTATTAAAATCTCTTCGCGTGCTTAATCAGAAAGGACTACGAAAACGTACGGCTCTCGAACCGAAAGCTTGAGAAATTACGAACGATCGCGAATGATGATCAATCTCGCGCGTTTGAAACTTTGTTGCGTCGTGGTTCGATCGATGATGTGGTTATGGCGGAATACGTGTGTTCGTACAACTCGTTAGTCTTTGTTGTTCGATTGCAAGAGTCTAGAACGATAAAGAAATACTAAGAAATAATAAGTTGTAGAATTCTGATGTGAAAGAGCTAGAAAATGAGAATAACATAACGCGGTGCAACGCGGTGAGCTAACTACAAACGGTTAAATATTTTGCAAATGATCGAAAAGAATTGTTGCGAGAAAAGTTTCCATACACGGTGAGGAGCGTTACGTAGCGTATAGCTTTCATGTATGTGCAACGACATTGAAGGTCAATCTTTAGTTGACTACTATACTTCTTTACTTGCGCCATTTTCTGTCGTGAATTCAAGGTCTTTCTCAAGGACAAGGTCTTTCTCATTCAAGATCGAAAATTTCATTCCCCTCCAACTTCGATTGTTTTCATAAAATTTCTTCAGATCGTTATCATTGTATTTAGGTTATTATTAGGTTATTTAGGCGTTCGTTTGGCCCATTAAATTATTACTACTTCGCAACCTTCCGTTGGATGAAAATGGAAGGGTAATTTAATTTTTGTTATTAAACTTCTCGACTTCCTTCAGGATTATAAGTGTTATTACTCCACAACAAATAGACGCGAATTCACTGCAGAAAACTTTATGGTGCTGTGTTACGTAGATAAAAAAGTATAGTGCGTCATTGATCGAAATTAATTTAACCGGGAAATCTTGACGACAATGTTTATGTACGAACCAAAATAATATCGATTTGAACAGTCTGTTCATAGCTTGAACTCCTTGTAATGTGTTGCTATCGCTCAGACAACTCAGCCACAATTGAGATAATGAACACGTAAATAAATCACGAATATATGAATCGCATTTTATAAATCTATAACCCTTAAAAATGTATAGTGTAAATTGACTAATTCCGCGAATTTTCGGGCAACGAAAAGTGGGCTGCTGGGATAATATTGATACACAGTGCCCACGCACGTCTGCATGTAACTTTATGATTCGATACTGGATGTGTACAGTGTAGCATTGATCGATCGTTCCGATTTACGCTTCCCCCTCCATTATTGTTATCATTTTTGAGGTTACCCGAGAACGGTAACGTTAATTGTACAGTTCGCTAAAATTTTTCTGAGCATTTCCTTTCCCATCTGCTTCTCTCGGATCACTGTCCGCTTTGAAATCATTTCCTCCCCTAATCACATTCAATTTGCAATAACGTGTTCACAGCGTAATAATATTCATTGCATTGCGCATAACAAATTAGTACCTATTACTCGAAGTCGGATCTGAGCCCCGTAATAAATTCTTACATAACAAGCTTCAGACGTAAGATCCTTTGATATTCGTTTCTTAGTTTTTGAAAAGGAGCGTCTTTGCTGTGGACATCGAATTCGACATTTAAATCATTCTATTCATTATTTTTTGACGCCCATGTGCAGCAGAATTTCTCGAGAACTTAATTCGTTCGTTATCCATACAGTTAAATCATTCTATTCATTATTTTTTGACGCCCATGTGCAGCGGAATTTCTCGAGAAATTAATTCGTTCGTTATTATGTCGTAAATACTTGCATCGATTCAACCTAATGGACAACTTCCTCTAATCTCATCGTTCCCCTAATCTCCGTTGTACGGACGATCGATCGACGTTCAACTGTACGCATTCTATTACGCACACTGCCGCGAAATGTACGTATATATACATTCATATATTGTAATCACGATTCGCCCCGCGAAACAATGCAACGGATTGGACGTTCCCGTCGTTCGAATCAATATTTGTTGTTGTTGTTGTTTTTGACAACGTTCGTATAGAGATAACGAAATACATATACGCCATGTACATGTATGCGTGTCTGTGTGTATGCGTACGTGTGTCAAATACATGTATATAATTATACGAAGTACAAACATCTAGGACAATGTATATAACGCGACTTGTTTCCTAAGTTATTCGAACCTCACGTTCGTACTTTCATGAATATACTTTCATCAAATTACGTACGGTAGAACTCGATGTATCCGAACCGTAGCACCCTTGTATCCCCCGTAACCCTAACAGTACTAGGATCCCGAATAAATCGATTTTTTTTTTTTCGGCACGCCAGCGGTACCTAGAAATCCAAGCTAACACATTTATATTGACATGAACGTTCTCCCATCTTGTTGGATTTCTCAGTCGTGATTTTGCTATTCGACCCCTCCGGTAAATCATTTTGTTGCTTGTCGGTCTCTCGTTAATTATATAGATCACACAAGAATTATATTCGTAAATACTGTTTGCACCGAGTGGATCACAATGCTATAAAATAAGCATTGAAGTAAATCAACGTTCCATCGAATTAACTTTACCATTCTGGCAAATCATTTTCCTATTCGCTGATATATAAAACATAATGCATGCTCGTGGCACATTACTTTGCACAAGCAATTACTTTAATAAGTACCGTTTGCATTCGGTGATCATTTTCTATGAAATATGTGTTGCCTATAAATGTGTTTTCTATAAAATATGAGAATATGTTCTTATCATGTAGAACCACAAGAAAATATAAACCCCAAGAAACTATAGTCTTTTTTTTCATCCAGCAACCGGACTTCCTTTGCACGACGTTCTCAAAACAATCAACGGCACGAATTCGAACAAAAGTTGATTCTAATTTTCCATCGAAAATGAGTTCTTGAGAAATTTAAACGAGAACAATATTGTCCTTCTGTTTTATAAATGTCCTTCGGTTTTTTAAATCTATTGATATATATATATATAAACTGTTATAAATTTGTTTTTTGCTGTACCCCACCACAATGTAAACATTAACCTTCTCTTCTATATTCAATTGTAATCCACGTGACCGAGCTGTTAATGCGACCACTTTCAAAACAAACGACGTATAATAGTAATAAAAAGTTGATTCTACCTGCGAATATGAATATCGAGGACAATGATTTCCGGAAGAGGTTGAACAGAAATTCCCCCAAATGTCCGTTCCCCGGTGCGCAAGGTGAGAATTCACTCTCGAAGAAATCAGGTCCCAACAAATAGAGCTCTACGGTACTTTACGTCTTATCGTACTAATACTTTCATCGTGTTTATCACTTTCTTACAAGTATTCTTTTTTCTTTTTTTATACATTTCGAAATCCCATTAGGTTGGCCGTAAATGTCCTTGGCTATGTTCGAAACCTGAAAGGCTTGGATAACAACCTTCGTCTAAAGATACGATCCGTACCCGGATAAACATACTAAACGCGTTTTATCCCTGGTCTCAACAATCCCTCCGAACAAGCATTCGTTTCCAATCGACGGATTAATTATCAGAGCCACGCCATTCTCGTCGTTAAAATATTGACGTATTGATAATTAATTCGTTCTGATCACGTTCTCGTTTACCTTTAAATAAACCGGTGTTGTACTATGTCAAAATACGCGTACGAAGTGCATGCCCGCGCGTATCCCCCTCTTCGTCGCTTTTTACTATTGACGACCGGCGTTTCCATTTTCTCAGTATTGGTTTCCTTTTATTGCTATGTTTCTAAAGTTTTATATCGTTAAGGTGTCTGCTATCGGCGTAATAAGAAACAAGAATAATAGAAAATACCTAAAAGTCTCAGCGATCGTGCTGAACCGGTATCTCTCTCTTCTCTCCCTCTCTCTTTCTCTCTCTCCCTCTCTCTCCCTCGTCATTGCTTCTTCCAAACCTTCTAGTTATTGTCTTCAAAGAGTTATTGTCGGCGAAGGTTTGGCCGCGTTTTATTGTCTGCGTGTACGACGCTTCTCCCAACAACAATTTGCCCCTCCGTAGATTGAAAATTCCGTTTATCTCCGGTAGAAAGAGAAAAAATGATTTAAGTAACGAGCACATTCGCGATAGGCTAGTTCCGTCCCTCCCCTCTTCTAGGCCAATTTTCGCGAAATAATTCATCTTGTGAAAGTTCGTGGCATTAAATCGATTCCCGATTATTACCAGGTATACCTAGTTGCTATTACTTATTTTGATTCGACTTTGTGCGCGAATTAGCTTCTTCACACCCTTGTATCTCCCGGTATTTTCTCGGTTTGCACGTAGCTTCGTTTCCCCTGCGATCAAAAAAGCTTCGTCCGAAGGTCAACTCACACTGCACGACGAAACATGCGTTTTAAACCGTTCACACTATACCGCACGAACCTCCACGGACCTGTACAGTGTACAGTGTAAATTGACCTTGACCCGGCCCGATGGAATAGTAGAATACTTTCGAGGAGCGGCCGTCTCCACGAGTTCGAGTTCCTCCGTGTCCTCCGGCAGCACTATACCCTGCACTCTTAGGTATTACGACGAACAAAGAAAAAGAACCGTTCCAGATTTCATGGATGCATACCTCGGAATACGAAGCCCGCGTTGGCACAGCAGTACAGCTGGAAAAAGAATATGGCTAGAACCAATGGTGAAATCCGATCTCGGATTCTTTCCGCGTGCTTCCAGTACTTCCTCGGCTTATTGACTTCCGAACGCTGCCGTTCCAGGATAAACTGAAGGAAACGAAAAAACGTGCTTTCTCGCGTGGAAATTAGAACGGCGAAAGAGTTGCGTCGGACCTACGAATTGTACTGCGCTCGGCCCCACCCCCCGTCCCCCTTACGAATTAAGCGAATCCTATTCGAAACATTTCCTCCAGTTCATCGGCCCTGATATGGTACGTGTGCGAATCCATGCGAAGGATGGATCAAGCAATCGGATTCCTTGATTAGAGTAGACAAAACTGATACGAAGAGAACGACGATTGGCAAAGACATTGGGAGAGACCCTCGCCAGGCCCAGAATCCGCGACGAAGTACCAGAAGCGATTACAAAATCAGCAGAAGCGATCAATCAAAGAATCCATCACGTTGAATTGACGGTTTCTCTCTCTCTCGAATCGAATCGATCCGATCCGGTATCGACAAGTTTAATTCCACTGTTGATTCTGCTGCGTCACATCGTACGCGTAGTCGTCCGCGGTTGGCGGCTGCACCAGAGATGCGTTCACGTCGGTGACGAAAGGGTTCGTCGAGTGGAAAGGGTTGTTGCTGTTGCTCTCCGTCGAACCGTAACTTATCACCGGTTTCTCCTGTTGGCCAACGTCCGACGGTTGTTGCTCGTAATTGTTCCAATCGTCGGCGGCGTTCTCGCCCATCGATGGCTGTCTCTGCAAGAACATCCGCATTATGCATCGACGTGCTTCAAAACGATTCTGAACCCACCCCTCGAAGATCAATGTCAGTCCCCGCATTGAATTTAACACATTGTTGACCGGCAATTTTACGCAGGAGCTATCTAAGGCGTCCTTACGCTCGGCGTCCCTCCCACCCTTTCTCTCTCTCTCTTTCTCTCATCTCCCCCTCCTCTATCACTCTATCACTCTTTCCCTCTTTCTCTCTCTCTTCCTTGCTTTCTCTCGCGACGAATCCTGCAAGTCTCACGATACCTCTTTTCGGTTGCTCCGCGACCCTTGCTCGACCTCTGGCTCGCAACGATTAGCGTTGCGCGATGATTTTAATGTTAACACATTGTCGACCGGCAATTTTACGCAGGAGCTATCTAATGTCACCAGACATTATTTCGTAATTAAATGTAGAACTAGAACAATCTAAATAAACGTCAGCATCCAGCATCATAACCGTTATCTTCGTTTACAGAGTCACTCTCAATAATTACGGTTTTTCGTCGTTTCGTTGGTCCGATATTTGTATCTTCTGAATCAGAACTATCTGTTCTGAAAAACTATCATTTTCTGAATCGCTAACACAGACGTCGCTTGGACAGTCCGACAAATTATCTTCGCAAAATTCTTCTTCAAAAAGTTCGCAATGGGCCATTTCTAAAAATTTCAGAATAACGATTTATACGTCGCGTCCTAACTGGAAAAACGTAAAACAACTTGATCTTACCACGTTCGCTTATAATCTGAGAGTTTCTCAATAATATATTTACGGTTTGAATTGTAGATTTAACGAAGACAAATGGTAAACAGTAACCACAATTTGAAGGTGTAATACTTCGTCGATTACATTAGGTTATCGAAAGACGTCATATGATGTTCCCCGGTCAACAATGTGTTAACACGGAATGATTGGACGTTCCGTTTCTATCGAATTGGTTAACAAAAACCAGTATGATGCAGGCTTATCTAAATTTTGAATTAGTTACGTCAGAACTGTATGGATGTATACGATGAAACACATTCGGTAAAGAGTAGCGAAGCATTCATTGTAAAGAGTGGTATAATCCGCTGGGGAAAAAATACGTACAATGAACTCGGATTGCATGGTTTTCGGTGGCGGTGGAACCGGCGGTTTCGATCGTCCGAATTCATCGAGGGCGTTCCAACTCTTTTGTTCCTCCGCGATAGGATCGGCCCACGGTTGCAGTTCGCCCGAACAAAATATCCCGTAGAATGTCACGCCGAAGATGTGAACGCACGCCGCCATTATGAAAACGTTCTTCCACCCCTGAGGATCCTGTCGGTAGAATTATCGTGGTCAGAATGACGTTGCGGATTCGAGCACGTTGACAGACCTAATTTCGTTGAAATCGACGAATCCTAATTTCTACGGGGTGTACTATTTTCAGTTCGATCGCCTCAAACGTCTACGAAACCTTCAACGATGGCAAAATTTGTTGCACAGGCGATACACCGGTGTATTAGGTATATATACACTCCGGGACAGAAAGATAGCACGTATATTTTTTCTCGTTTGATACCATAAACCGAAGAAAATTAATATTTTGAATATTGTCAACATTTCTGGACGTGTCCATATGTATAATGTAATGAGTATTATCCACGATATTTACGTCAACGGAATTGTACGAACGAAAACGTAAATATGTACAATGTAAATATGTACAACGACAAAATGATAGCAGAAGCTGCAGATTTTCGATTTTCAATTATGTACAACACCCTGAAGTGGATATACATGCATTGTACGCTCTAATTGATAAAGTGTGCACGTCGTTTATTCGTGCTTATTTCATAAAAAGAGCATAGCACAGTGTTAAAAATGGGCCGTGGAAAAAGATTGAACGAATGTGAAATACATACAATATCGAAGTGAAAGGAAGAACAATATTCAGCTACGAAAATATCAAAAGTTGTAAATAGGAGCCGAAAAGTAATTATAAACCTATTTAAAAATCCTGAAAATTACGGAATAAAGAAGAGTTCGGTGCGTCCACAAATTTTAACTGCTCGCGAAAACACGTGGAATATTAAGAACAGCATCAAATTCGAGCATGCGTTGAGTTTTACTCGGATTTTCCACTACGCTAAATCATGCTAGGTCTTTTTATGGCGGCCATGGTCATTCTGCCGCGGGTGGCTAGTTGACCTTCACGGTCGTACAGACGTCCCTTCGCGGAGGGTTTTCACGACGGAACATATATATTTTCTTTTTTCTTTTTCGAATACCTTCTTTTCCGTGATGTTGTCTACGAAGAATGGTACTAGGAGTCCGGCTATTGTGCCGATTCCGTTCGACATTCCCATCAAGATGCTGGCGTATCTGGGCGCGATGTCCAGATGGTTCACGTTGAACCCGGATATAGCGAAGCCGCTGCAAGCAACTCCGACCGTGAGCGCGATTATCGCAGCCGTGCCATTTTTGTGAACCGTCGCGTTCGCCATCACCAGGAAACAGAGCGCCTCCATGCCGAAGCCGCCGCAGTTGAACAATTTTCGCACGTTCGTGGTCGATAGTATTCCACGTTTGCGAAGATGATCGGCCAGCAACCCTCCGCAAGGCACCACTGTCGTCATCAACAAGTGCGGAAGCGCCCCGACCACGCCAGTCTAGAAAGACAATTGAACGAGCATCGTTGATCAACGCTTCAAGAACTTCCGACGACTCCTACACAGCTTCCATTTACAGTCGCAGCGGAAAGTATGTTGACACCCTTCCAAGCGGAGCAACTTTTTTCAAATTGGTCCAAATGACTTGAATCTTTTTCAGATGTTAGATCGACTAGTTTGTTAAAGAATGACTAAAGAAATATTTTTTTAGATTGCAATTGGTTGGAATGATACAAAAAAGGAAAAAATTATGATTTTTCATCTTTTTCATCTGATCTTATGACGATAATTTAAAAAATGCGTTTTCTT
>CM052131.1:2387640-2424916 GCA_028454255.1 Halictus ligatus
ACAAATATAATTATCAAGTTCTACTTCATTAATGTATGAACTTGATTCGTGACGTCAATTTAGTCACGTCTTTTCGTTTCACGTTTATGTTTCATAATTTATTTTTATATATTACACTTTATTTGCGGAACTCGAGTGAAGTTAGCGAATGGATCACTCGGTGACCCGCCGTTCATAGGTTATAGGTCATAGGTTGCCGACGCCTACTCTATGCTAACGACTGGGATCGCATTTACTCTCTTTTGGTTCACCCTGTATCGCTTTGAAAACGATTAGCTTTACGTACGATTGTAATCACGCGCTTCCGGCTGCCACTCGTTCGTATTGCCGAATTTGAATCGAACGAAACAATCTTTTTTGAAAACGCCGCAGATAATTATTGAATTTGAAAAAAAAGGGATTTAAAAGAAATGAAGCATCGTGCTGGTGAAACTAGTCTTTCGAATCCTCGGAGATTCTGTGATTGTTAGGCGCTTGTAAAAGTTTTAGTCTTTTTCAGTGTTCGTGTACAATGATTTATGATAATGTCTTTTTGCGCAATTGTTCTCGAAATTTGTTATTGACTGGCAACATACTGCGTTGTGTATAAATAAATAAAATTTAGAGAAGAGTCTAAAACTTTTGCATACATCGAATAAATACCTATTCGGGATGAGTCTGCAGGTGTTTTCAACAATCTCGTGCCGAATCCTAAAATGTAAAATGAAACAATCGCGAATGATTTCCATAGTAATGTTATAAAAATATTTTCTGGGCGAATATGCACGAGGTGGCAGTCCAGTGCGAAAATTAGTGCGATATTAAACAATAAATAAAATAGAAAGTTACATTAATCTGCGACCGTGACTATACATATATTTTAAAATGATTTTGCCCATATACATCGATCGAGAATGAAATATTGAGGGCTTTGATACAGTAAATAGGAAGAAAAAGTTGTAGAAACGAAAAACGAATGAAAGTAATCTACTTAAGGTTTAAGTTAAAAAAAGAATCGTAAACATTGACATCTAATATCTTCTCTAAGACATTAATAACATTTTTGTAAAGAGTATGATAAATTTGTTATCTACCGAACAAAATGTGTTACTAGTCACGTGTTTAAGTTTACAAAATTCGAGGAGTATATTATACAATATTCGTTCGTAATTGTTAATAATGTACGGATTGTTACTACGTTAATTGTTTAATCGTTTCACTGAAATTTTATTGTTACACCGAACACGGAGTAACGATCCTCTGTTTCGTTACGTGCAACATCCTTGTTTTTACGATTAAATAGGTAACATGCGTAACGAAACCATTGCTCGACGCTGGTTTTCGAAACTAATGATAGTAAATGAAAGTATCTCTTCGAAGAAAAATATATATGACGATTCTGTGCAGTCTCGTGTTCTGTATTATAATGTACGGCGATTTTTTGAATGCGCAGCTATGAATGTCACTGGTGTCAAGCAACTGTACGACAACACGAGAGGATAGTTGTCGCGTTAGAATAGAAAAGTTGATCGGAATTTTCTTCGCGCATTTGTTCGTCTCATTTCATAACAGTTGGGGAATGATGGACAACGTTCCCCAAACGTTATGGCAAAGTATACATATTGAGCGTCGCGTATAGTTGCAGACGCGACTTATAATAACACGCGAAAATGTAACGAACGTATTTTTCGATGGAAAGCAACGTACTATGCATCCGTCAGCCGATGGCAGTGTTTAAGTCAACGAACTTAGTGTTCCTGATTTCTCAACATTTTTCGTTTCTCGAGAAACGAGAAATAAGACTATATTTCTCGATAATTCTTGAGAATTTTTAATGAAATAAAAAAATATTGGGAAACTTTTATGAAGCTTTCATAAAGCGAAACATTACGCTTTTGTTTTGAAATTACTTCTTAAGAAGCATAATGCGTCTAATGTAAAATCAGACAATCTACTTCTTTTCATTCTTCTTCTTTTTCTTCTTTCTTTCCATTTTGTGCGGACGTTGGCTTTATCGTATACAGAACATGCAAAAGTTGCTGAAGATTGGGTGTCCTCTTTTCAGTGGACTCAAAAATTTGGAATTCCTTTGTTAGGAATTTATTTTCTTCTGCTGCTAAACTCTTGACACGAAATTCTTGAAGGCTGTCTGTAATCTCTAATTCTAACTGTTTTTCCAGTGACAGTTCCTCATTCTGAGAATCTGAAAGTTTTTCATTATTTCCATAAGAATCATTGTCGTATCTTCCGAAAAGTCTGCTTAGAATTTGTTTTGCCATTTTATACATATCTGCCTTGGATGTTAAACAAACAAATGTATCTTCTGAATTTTTTTGCAGAGATTCTGGATTATGCAGATATTTTATAAGTGCAGACATTTCTTCTTTAATAACAAGAAGAAACTCATTACTCAATTCAGTATTCAGTTTTTCGAAAGTGTTCAATAAGAACTTAAGAGAATTTAAGAATTTATATATAAAATAAATCAGATTCGTAAGAGTTTTCCTAAATTGAAATTTCTCGAGAAATACTGGAATTTTTCTCGAGAAATGAGAAATGATCAATTATAAAATTTCTCGAGAAGGAACACTACCTTTTGCCCGGCCAGAGCCTAATCATAATTAGTGGGATCTGTTGCCTGGCGCCAAGAGTGGGGTCTCGCAGAACCCCTGCTGCTCCTCGCTGTCGAAATCACTGCTGTCTCTTGAAGGAAGCATAGTAAAAGTCTTCAGACTTGTACGTACACGTTCCGTGAACTCTAAGGAAGTTTGGTATGTACATATGTACACAACGCACCATATACTCAAGAGAAAAATAAATTATTATCTGTCGCTCATAAAGGAGAAACAGTATGTAATCGGGACAAACAGTATCAAATGGCAAACTTTATAAATTCGTTACGCGTAAGGGTAAAAGCTGGTAATATGAGACAACGGAATCCAGAGGAATTTCCTCTTCTTCCCTAACACGTATCAAACATCTGAAATCTTTGTAATTATAGCTGAAGAACTAGAAGAAGTGAAAATCGTCAGTTTCAATAAATGAAGAAAATTTAGAGAGCTTTGTACGTACATACATACATGTTCTGATAAGAGACTGAATTTTACAAACACAAAATATTTCACTGTTTGGTTCACTTTTCAGAAATGTTTGCACTCGGGTTTCTTCTATTTTATTTGTGCTCTTTGTACTCGAGAAAAAGTCAATTCCCGTAGGTATCCTCGTCCAAAATACGACGAAAGCTTGTATCCTCTTATGTCGAAATAAAATTGTATTATCCACGTATCGGCGTGAGTCAAAAATGGACGCCTCAGTTTAGAGACTTTTATTCGTATTGTATATGTTTCATATTACCTGCATTTACTCTACACACCACTAGACTGCGGATCTTTATGCAAAATAAAAATGACCTCCCAACAAATTGAAGCAAAATAAAAATTGATTTTTCTTCTGTATAGGTTGAAAATGATACAGATTTCATTTACGTTGGCTCATTTTTATTATAAATGCATAAAATCCGCAGTCTAATCGTAACAGAAGCAAGATATGTAAACGGTAACACAAGCTTAGCGTCGCCATTTTTCTGTAGCTAAATGCGATTAGCTTCGAGTACGTATCCAACGTATGGCTGCAGATATTTCAGTTCACTTATTGTTTGTGATGTGAAACTTCTGAGCGGTAACGTATGCGTTATTTACAACAAAATTGCATACTCGATACACATATGACACGCGTACCGATAACCGGTCATTTATTGTACAGTTTTGTAGGCGCATACTTAAGATGCAGACAAGCTGCATCAGTTTAGCAACCGTACCGCGTGCAAGATGATATACATTATTAGTGTAGACAATAAAAGTAGTAGGGCATTATACGAACGATAATTTAAAATTGTTTAAAACCTGTACGTATATATCATGTGACGTCTGTTTTCCTCACGGTACTCTCGTGCTTTCAATCTTTTGAAAAATTCCATTTTTTCTTTCAGAAGTTCTGACGTTCCTATTCAATATTGTTGTGTTCTTCTTTCTTTACAAAAGCGTTCTTTCATGATAGGGAATCGCTCCATATATTAATAATTACCGTATAAAATTTACTGAAAAAGTAATACTCGATGAATGACCCGCCTAGTATAATGTGACCCTAAATCGGGCTTCGTACGTTGGAAATACTGCGAGCGTTCAGTAACATTTATAGTCTGTAAAGAAGATTATATCTGAAATTATTAAATTATTAAGTCCCCGCCAGAAATAATACATACTGGTGTTACCGTTAATTAAATGTTTCTTTCTGACGTTGAACGTTATCAGAAGAAAATTGTTTCCTGATAGATTCGGATTATACTGTTATCATTCTACGTTAATATTCTATGAAACGAAGCTTACGTTTTTCGCAATGAGCAAAATATTTAAACAATCGATTGCTAGTCACGAGAGTATCGTACTCTCGATCGTTTCGAGTAATTATTCGGCAAACTGTGAAGCTTGTTTCGTGAAAACGATCGTAAATTGAAATAAGGAAAATAAAGTTTGAAATTTCCACGCTGACGTCACTGTGCTTCTGCGCGTGTGAAATTTTCGAAATTGTACACGTAAACACAGTGGATAAAATGGGTATTTGCACACCCGGTTTTTGTTAACCCATTTGCATCGTTAGTATATATACGCTCAATTGATTTTTTTTAATAATACTCAAATACGAAGTTCTTCTATTTGTAGTCATTTTTGTACTTAAATGTAATAAAACAAAAAAGGTTCGGTGATAAAGGTCTTCTTTTCATATTTCCTTATGATGCAAATGGGTTAAGTAAGTCTACACATGTATCACGAGGAACAATTTATTGTTCAAGGAACGCGATAAAACAATTGTTATTTATCCAATTCATTTGTGTACATATCGTTTTCACGTTCATTCTTTCGGTCAAACTAGCCAAGTGTTTCTCTTCGTTGAATGTTTATTCATGAAGTTGCGAAGGAATTCCGAAGAGATTGGCGTGCAATCATTATAGCTACGTTTTGGAGGCTTTTCATTTATCGAAACGCAATCTTCCACATGAATGAAACATTCTAGAAAGCACAAATTTGCGCGTAGATTTATTGCGTTCTTCGTGCAATTTCACAGAAGATTAGCACAGATAAGTGCGAGTCTAATTAAAACGATTACTTACTCAACGTTGCTGTTGTTGGTTTGTTACTATGATTATCTAGTTCCACGGAATGCTTACATACGTACGTGTTATCGTCTAAATCACGAATCAGGGTTACTTTAAGCAATAGTCATCGATGCCAGCGATCTCGAAATATCGTTGCTCTTAGAGGCGAGATCCGAAATCTTTTGGACTCTAGTTGATGTTTTCAGTTTTGTCAGCTGTTAAACAGTCTGTTCGTTCGCTGTGTACACGTTCCTTTGTAACTTTCACAGGCGTGTATTTAGTGTGAGTGTCTGTGTACATGAGCGCGTCTCTGTATACATATACATATATACGTGTATATATATTATATATATGCATATACAAATTTGATCTATCCTAGTGTATGTTCTGACAATATTAATGTTGATCGGATTCATTGTTTAACAGACAATAAGGTATTCGTTAAGAATATTCGACACCTAGAATTTATGCGTCAGTCAAAAGAATCTGCTCTTCCGTGCTGTGCATCAAAGTACACGATCTTAGCGTTAAAGATCTATTCACGACCGATCGATCGATCATGCGATTCACGTCACCGCATGGGTATCTCTGCTTGACGCATTGCCAACCGTTGTTAATACAAATGCCATTAGCTCTGAAATTTCGAACTTTTCATGTAAACTTCATTTCTGAGCGTAATCAATGCTAAATTCACGATGTTAGTTCAATTAGGACACTCGCAATTTTAAGACAAATATTTTCGGTATGTTTTTGACTGTTCACTGAGTTATTTTCATAAATTATCAAAGTATTATATCTAGAACTTCAGGTTTTAAGCGAATTGTTAATCGAATTTGTTGGGTTTAATCACGTTAGAACAATTATACATTGTGTCACGTATATTTTTTACAATATTTAATATCGTATTGTCGTTCTATTTTCAAGAGCATGTGAAACTGCTTCACACATTTTCGTTCACGTTGGAGGAAACTTAATTTTACATTATTTATTATTACATTTATACGTAGATTGTTTTGTATTTATGATAGAATAAGTATGATACAATACTGTGAAGACGTCGGAATAATTTAGAACTCGGGTGAATGGACGCAAAAGTTTTTTAATGACAAGATTAAGTTCTTCGATACGGTTACGGTCGCGCGAATTTCACTTGAGAGTCAGACACGTATTTATTTTGTATAAAGCGTTCCACTTGTTGCACGGCGATGCGTTAATGGTTGATACCCGATGTCTCTTCTTGATTGTCTTAGACAGAACTGTAGAATTCGATTGTTGCGTGCATCATTGTCACAAGAAAAAAATTGCATCGGGCCTTTAATGGTTGGCAAAACGAGTCGAACAAAAATTTCAATCGCTGTTGTGATACATTCTCCGCATCTATTTATTATCCGTTCGTTTCGCACTTCCGATTCATGATTCTCGGGGTATATTTTCGTAATGATCTCCTGTGGTGAGCCTAATAGACATTAATCTATTTAAAAAAAAAAAAAATCTATTTTGACTGTTTAATAATAGCAGGCCTGCTCTGTACGCATTAATATGTAGCCGCAACTTATAGTGAAAAATGAATCATTGTTACACGCCGGTAAGGTCTGGTTTGTTAATAATTATTATAACAATAATTATGTAAAATATGTATGTATATTGTAATTTTGAGTGTATTATGTAATTAAAAATGAGAAATACTGATTATTGACAATAAATTGTAAGCCGATCTTTTCAAGAACTCACATGTTTCTTTCAGGGGGTGAAGGTAGTCGCAAGCTTAACTCTCAGATGCGAGAACTATTATAAAATTCGCCGCTCTCGTTGCACACGTGCGTCCGTGCCAGGTGAAAGACATTGACCGTGCCCCGTTCAGGCTAGTTACTGGTTTCACCTGTCCCATTTATGTCTTTTTTGTTTTTATTGAGGATCTTAGATGACAAAATTACTCCTTGTAACAACAAAGCTGTATCTAACCATTTTTAGATCGCCTCTTATAAATATTCAATCTCAAAGCATAAAATTCAATGTTATGTCACAAAAATTTCTTGTCGTTTAACATCACACACGTCATAATTATTTTTCCAAATAATTAACTCATAAACGAATTAACCAATATGGGTGAAATTTTCAGCATAGATATAATTTATTCGTGCGAATCAAATACATTCTTTAAATTTTCAATACAGGC
Source organism: Halictus ligatus (assembly GCA_028454255.1). NCBI lineage: Eukaryota > Metazoa > Arthropoda > Insecta > Hymenoptera > Halictidae > Halictus > Halictus ligatus. The sequence continues at coordinate 2,394,948 of CM052131.1, forward strand.
TCAGATAAAAAAGCTGAAAAAACCAACTTTTACTATTTCTTTTGCGATTCCGGACAATTCAAATTTTTTTCAAAAATTTTTTACACCTCGTTTAATAAACTAATCCTTCTAGCTTCTCAATAACATTCAAGTCATTAGATCTAATTTTTAAAAAGTTATGTTGCTTCAAATAGTGTAGACTCAGTTTTGCTCGTTAGTGTATATTACTAATGTATAGCTTTATAACCCCCTATGGGGAGTTTCAATTAAGCTTTCAATAAAAAAAAAAAAATCGCTTGCGCGTGTGCATGGCATTGTAGAGCAGAGGCACGTGGAAATAGTTGAATTATTGTATCGATCGTTCACCCGATTTACCATGGCATTAAACAAACGTTCCTTCGAACCGAACAAAAGCTGAGGAATCTCTCGGGGCTCGCCCTCGCAAGACCGCTTTCAAAATCGGCCGCGCGGACACGCGACATTATTCAGTAGAACGGTGGAATTAGGATAACGATTCGGTGGAACGATAATGACACGATACCCAGTGGTTTCGTCACCGTTTCCCATCGACAGGCTGCGATTAAACTCTCGAATCCTGTTCCGCCTCGCCGTGGAACTTTCTCGTTCGGGTTTCATTCGATCTGCGGGCTGCTCGTCCCACTGCGAGAGAAAAAGAGAGAGAGAGAGAGAGAGAGAGGGGAGGGGGGACAGAACAGATAATTAAGCGTCGGAGGAACGTAATCGCACGCGACACTTTCCCGGAAACAGCGACACACCGCGAAACCCGAGCAAAGATGCAACCCGTTGTTCGGTGTGCAGTTGCACAGAGTATAATTCCACGGCGGGAACGTCGTGCATACGTGGGCACGCGACCTGTAAAACCAGAGAGGAATCCCCGTGTGCCGGACAGAGCCCGGGAGCCCGTTTACTTTCTAAAAGTTCCCCCTAGGTGTGCGGTGCTCGTCCGGTGTCCTCCAACCCGGCGACTTCGCGTTCCGCGATCGGCCACGACGAACACCGGCGTCGACGAGCGACCGCTGACGCCAGTTTCGCTGATTTTTCACGACCGCCGTGGCTGGATGTTATATCACGAACCACGGGAGTGCGGGAGATGGCGGTCAGTGTCGTGAGATATCTGCTCCTTGTTCTCCTGGTTTTACTGCAGACCCTCCAACACCGTAAGTAATTGTCACCCGGTCGTCCTCCAACGGTCCCGCGCCCGGACCGTTGCCCTAATCCCGTACCATACCCAGTCGAACCCCTGCACGATCCACACGTGCTCCGATCAATGCTAATCCTAATCAATTGCTCGGCGATTGTCGCTTTCTCGCTTCCGGTACTGCATCCTTCGTCTCCTTCGCGTGATTAGCAGCCCGCTTCATTATCTATGCGTCCGTAGATCGTATACACTCCTGGACAAAAAGATGCAACGAGTGTGCTGTCATTTAGTTTTCAAGGATAAATCGAGAATTCTCTAAATTCTAAATTCTAAACTCTAAATTCTTCTGGAATGGTATGTAAACATCATGTTACGGTCGTATATTAAATAGCCATAGACTGGAACTACTCTGTCCATAGTTGTATTTATTAACAAAAATCACGTAGCGGATGTAGGCGAAATTGTAGCACATGTTAATGAATTGAGCATTTATTGAAACAGAAATTAAACATACGTGTAACAAAAATGACATAAGTTGAAACATAAGTACTTTGTTTCTGAGTAGCGTGTAGGACCTCCCTTATTTTCGACGACTTCGATCATTCTTTTCGGCAAAGAATTAAACGATTTACGAATACATAACTTTGTGACAATTTACTCCATTCATCTTTAAGACACTGTTTTAACTGATTCATATTTTGAAATTGTCTGTTTTCCTTGTACATCATTCGAGCAAGCTGTCCCCAACAGTTCTTGATTATATTTAAATCAGGGGAACATGCTGGATAATGGAGAAGCGAAATATTTTCTGATGAAAAATAATCTTTTACTATTTTATGAAATATGAAATTACTACCAGCAATGTGTACCGCACACTTGCTAATTTGTTGATGTACTAAATCACGATAAGTGGTGGCATTCATTGGGCTGTCAATAAAAACGATTTCGATTTTTAAATTGTAGCCAATGCCTGCCTAAATCATTACACTAACTCCACACATTTGACGTCGCACTTTTGACAATTCTTCTTTTCGTACATGATGATAATAACAGTCAAAACCGTCTGGACCATCCAGGTTGATATCTCTTTTCATCTGTGAATATAATTCGTTTAGATTTCTTTTTCCAATGGATGTGTCGTTTTGCAAAGCTGACACGAGCCTCCTTGCGTCTCGTTGTCAACGCAGGTTTCCGTTTTAATATTTCGTCGTACGATATTGTCACGTGTCTGGAGAATACGACGAACATTTCTCGGATTAACTATTTATTATTAGCTGGAGTTCGTGATGTGAGACACGAGTTTGATGCATTTGTTTGTTTGTTTGTTGTTTGATGTTTTTCTCTGTCAGAAACAGCGGCCGTTCGTCCATTGCTCTTCCGTGTACCATATTTATTGCAGTCTTTTAGTAAATTATAAATAACTTTACGACTCCCCTGCACAGTTTTTGCAATGCTTGATACCGAGAACTTTTCTTTTCTTCATTTCAAGATAACTTGTATTTCTTCTTTGCTTAATTTCTTGCCACGTCCCATTTTGTTCGATGATTGAAAATTCTAGCAAGACTGAATGCCTACACCACGCTATGTTTGTGTAACTCGAAACGTATAAACAGTGCGAAATCCGAACAGAAAGTCAAGTGTGCTGTCATTTCGCCGACCTCTGCTGCACGACTTTTGTTGATAAACACAAGTACGAGTAGTTTCAGTTTGTCGCTATATAATACACTACCGTGAGACGATGTTTACATTTCTATAATTCAGGGAATTCTTGATTTATCCTTGAGAACTAAATGATAGCACACTCGTGCTATCTTCTTGCCCAGGAGTGTACATTATAGAATTCTTACTGTCGAAGCTTCCAATTGTAAGTCATGACTTTCTGGAATAATCTTGAAAGCGTGTCATAAGAATTGCAACTGGTTTCATCACGATACAGTGTCATTGTATGTCTTTCGACCCCCGGCGAAGCTAGCCGCAATGATTACGAAACGTTCAGAGGATAATTGTCAAAGAACACGGTTCACAGTCGAAAGCCTCAACAGCGAGTATTATAATTCCTTGCCGGTTACTAGTAAACACTTTCTCGCTTCTCTCGCCGCTATCTGTCGCTACCATCTTCGCCATCTTGGCATGCCTATTCCACGTGTGCTTCGATCAACAAGCAGTGTGTGACTTACACAATGGCCGAACGCCATTGTGAATGCAGGTGTTTCTAGTTGTCAGTGAACGTCTCGAGTATTCCAAGAATTATTGTTCTGGTGCCATTTTGTTGCAGTCTTCGTTTCTGTGTCTTCGTTAACGAGCTGAACCGCGCGAGAAAATCCTTTTCGTTTAACGTATTCAGAATTTTGTCCAAACAGTCGTGTTAGTGTTTAACTATAGAACCATCAACCACTAAATACCACATGTACATAGTAAAGATGTTTATAGTCAAGACAAAATTGGATATTATTGAGAATCGGCACGGTTTTTGTTATAATACTGGAATGAAGTTGCTCATTAGACAATGTGAACGTAGGGTTGAACAACGTAAATGTAATTGCGGACGTCAGAAAGTTTTGGCAAATCGTCAAAGAAGTCGCGAAGTCGTGAGGTCGCTTGCTGTGCACACAGTTCAAGTACATATTTGTTTATAAATAGAAGCAACAGCGGTTAAACTGGAAAGTGCGAGCAACGCGTGGACCGATTACTGAACCGTAATAAAATGCGTGTCGAACTGGGGTCGGTGGTTCCGAGAAAAAAGAAAAACAATCGGAGCGATAGGTGTCTAGACCGGACGACCTTCGCCTATTTTTCTAGTTTCTCCGCAACGATTCAATGATTTACTGCACGAAACTTTGCCGCGTGCTATCAATTATCTACGGTCGATCGCGTCCAAGCGATAAATCGTGGAATCACGGTCCACTCGGACACGGATGATCGTTCGCAGTAAAAATTGAGCGTTAAATGAACGCTAACAAGCTGTGTGTTTCTTCGTAGACGGCGCGAGTGCGGATACTAAAACGTTCAAGGACCTGTTCAACAGTTCGTCCTGCGCGAAGCCGCCCTTCGAGTGCCCGCATCCGCAAATCGAGTTTTATTTGTACACGAGGTAAGTCCTGGAAAACTTCATTTTTATAAAGATTGTTTGTTCCTTACTTTCCTGTTAATTACAATGAGAAATCTTCACGAAGTAAATATGATATCATAGAACTATTATAGATAAGTCAACGGTGTCTAGAAAGATATTAATACAACCATAAATGTTCTTTTTCTCTTCTCAAATATAGAATATTCGTCTGTTCACAATTATGTAAAGAATTTTATAAAATTTAGGTAGTCTGGCAAAGAAAAACATTTCCTCTTCTAGATGATTAAATTCCTCTTGAGATGACGCCTTGAGATGATTCTGTGCTTTACTGAAAAGAGACGAATCTTATTTTGACTATTGCTTTTGCAGTCGACGGAGATGTTTTCCGATTTAGTACTTTTTAATATTAGGTTACAAAGCATTAAAAGTGACTATTTTGTATTATTTTATAAAAACAACAAGACTGCGTTTATTAAGATTTGTACTGGTTATCAGAATATATGTTCAACGAAATAAATTCATCGAGTGCCCATCTTTACAATTGTAGTAATCGTAAACTGAAATTATTTTAATAAAAAGAAATTTTTAATATGCCACGTTTCCAAGACGGACTTAAAAGTACTAGGTTGTTAATACATAGTCTTTCTATTATAATTTTTGTTAATACATAGGTAGTTCGGTTATTAATACATATATGCGAATACGAATATGCATAAATCTCAGGATATATTTTATATTTTTGTTTTATGTTAACTTGAAGTTTTATATGCAATTAACAAATAAAACCACCGTTGAAAATTTGTAAAAAAAAATAAATCTACTTTATTAAATGTATAAAGAATGCATATTCCTGACTTTCCGTCACACAGAATTATTATTGCACACTCATTTACAGTTAACATAACATTTTTCCATTTTTGGCACTTTAGAGAGTGCCTCCATTGCCAAATTTTTCAACAAAAATCTAAATTTGGTTACTAATGCACATGCAGTGGTAATTAGTCACAAAGAATTAAATTTAACAATAAAATTAATAAGTCGAAGAACAAAAAAATATTTTATGCATAAACAAAATTGTTAAATGATTTTTAAATGAATAATAATATGCATTTCCCGCTAACAAAGAGTTCTGCCAAACTTCCTGCATCGTCAAATAAAAATGTAGTGAGATGCGCGGACTCGTGTCCGCACTGTGCGCCGCGAGGAAGAGCCTCGGACGTAAGACTCTCGGTTTCAAGATCATGATCATTTTGCCGTGTACTGAAAGCGGCCTCGTTTCGAGGTTCACCTTTCTCCGATAGCTATAGTCGCGTCGGTCTGGCGTGTCTCGGATACTTTTACTCGGCCGGCTTGCACTTGCGTTTCCTTTCTGCGACGGCCACGCCATTTTTCTCCTGGAAATGCAGGTTATCGAAAGTGACGAGCGGGTCCGACCGAACACTTTACGCACATTTCAAGCTTTTATTTATTTATTTCTTTGTCGAATTCTTTATTATGATCGAATTGTGCAATTTTAACTTCTCGAGTAAACGAATATCGTAAACTTTCGGGTCTTCGAACCGCATATTCTTAATTAACATACTCGGCGGCGCGACCAGTTTCAGTTTCATCGGAGCGATGATCGAAGAGGAGAACGTGACTTTCTATCCACAGTAACACTCCTGTTTAATCGCTTCTTTTTTTTCCAGAGACACGCAAAAGAAACCTTTACGCTTAGACGTTCGACGAATCGAGTCACTTCACTATTCCAAGTTCAATAAGTCGCACCCCACGAAAATCATTATTCATGGTTTCGGCGGCGGGAGGAACTTAATACCTAGTCCAGATCTTCGGAAAGGTAATTTTTAACAAAAAATCCCTTTGATTGGTTCATGCGAGTTGCGTTGACCCTCCAGTGCATCCGCCAGAGAATTCCTGAATGCATTACTTTTTTGCTTGCAACGATTGCACGCGATAAAACGTTCTTGCGCGTTAAAGGATCTGAGCTTGTTGGAAACAAAAAATTGTGAAGAATGTAGAAATGAATTGCACTAGACGGTTAATTAATCTTCGAAGGCCCGTATCGGGTCTATTCAGACATCAGTTTATCAGATTTCGAATTTTGGACTAGTATTTTTTTACATCAGAGCCTACAAAGAATTCGTTGATTTATTCAGTTCTGCAACTTGAGAAAAAATATATTTGCTCGGACTGGAAATATAAATTTAATTTGTCTTCTTTATATGGTCAGACTTATTTATGTGTTATATAAAATGAGCGTTAATAGAAACATATATAACTAGTTCTAAAACATTTAGAAATTGTATGATTCTAATTTATTCAGAAAATAAACTTCAAGACTTGAAATATCAATTGTTAGCATACCTAAGTAATAAAAAAGAGACCCGTTACGGGGCTCCGCGGTATCGCCGAATATTTTTAGCACGTCAATATTGAAAAACTACTATTAATCGATCAAGATTGATTGTACCTAAGTCTTGTCTTCGCAAAGGTTTAATACGAGCGACGTATCTGTTATAATTAGGTAAATTGATTAAGCTGATTACTTCATGACTACGGTATAAATTATACTTTATCGCCATCCACGGCAATAATTGTTTTATAAGAATTATACGCGGCCATTGCAGGGATGGCTGCATCGTATAAAAATAATAAAACACGTATGAACTTATGTCTTGCTTGAACATTAATTTAAATTATAGCGATCTTCGATATTCCAGTAACCTCTGTACTTGTACATATAACATATCATCGAAAGCGTTCTCAACGTGATCACCTTGAATTTTAATGCGAGCATCTGAAGTATTACAAAACATTATAAAATCATACGCTACCGGTCGATCTGGGTTAGCTGTTACCACCAGTTAGGTAGAAATTGCTCGAATTATGCGAGGATTGATCTGTATAAATTGCATTACCATAAATCAGAGATTTCTGACATTTAATAGATGGTTTTCTTTATCTTCTGCATAAAATATGTTTAGCATCTACGACATCGGTTAAATTTTAGTAATTAGAATTGCCATTTTCATACACCCTGGAAAGAGAACTGGAAAAACTTTAAATAAAATACATCGATTGTTAAAAGCTCGGAAGACGTTGAATATTCTGATAGATCGAAAGCTGTTTTTCAGTCGATTAATAACTATAATTTACGATTCTAACAAGAGTTATCGATAACATCAAAATATCTGAATTAGAAAACTTTCTTCTTATTGTCAGCAATGCTCATTATGTTTAACATAATCGGAACTAGCGTTCGCTAGAACGAATTGTAACCTAAGAAGAAGAGAACCCGGTAATCATTTCTTGTTGTCAGTTAGCAAGTTTCATTGAGTCATTTACGGATCGGCACGACCACGGACCATAATTCTTTCTCTGCTGGCATAACTGGCGTTCTCATCCCTCGATGTATGAAACTTTCGATTTCAGCGTATTTCACGCGAGGCAATTACAATATTATAATCGTCGATTATGGTACCTTGGTACGCGAGCCCTGTCTATCGCAGATACAGTGGGGTCCAGATTTTTGTGCTCGATGTATTGCTCAATTGGTAAGGTACTTGAGGGATCATCCACGTGGCACGGGTGTGGAGAACATACACGTGCTCGGATACAGCGTGGGTGCGCATATAGGTGGCCTAATTGCGAATTACTTGCCCGAGGACAAGCTTGGAAGAATCACAGGTAACTTGCGTAATCTATTACCCGTAGAAATTCGTTCGATGCTTAATCGCTAAACCGTGACAAAAATTGGATGGGGTGCAATCTCAAATAGTAGAACGATTAACGAAATCTATTACATCGATTATCATTATTTCCAATCGTTTCAATTCTTTCGTAAGAACTTTCAATTCAAGAGTTGAATCTCGGGTATCGAACATGTCCGATTCTCTCCGAACCCGCCCGACGAAGTCGAGTCATGCTTGGGTAGCCTAAACCACCCGATCAGGTGGCCAGCACATCCATAATTGTTCTCAGTGATTGTCGCATGTGAACATTTTCAGGAGCAGGAAAATTTCGCAAATGTGTCGGTGGAACGGTTCATAGAGAAACAATTACAAACACATGAGTTTTGCTATTAGAAATGCTATTTCGTATTTAGAAATGCTATTTCGTATTTAGAAATGCTATTTCGTTCGAAATAGTTTTGCTATTTCGAAACGGATATTTGATAAAGTCGAGAACAAAATACAATGCTCCGAATGAAATTTAATTGGTTGTTACGTAATGCTAACGATTCTTTTCCGTCTGCTCTCGACAGGGCTCGACCCGACAATATTTTTTTACATGAACGGCAACCGGTCGATGGACCTGGACGAAACCGATGCATACTTTGTCGACGTGATCCACACCGGTGCTGGTATTTTGGGCCAGTGGGGGCCAACCGGACACGCGGATTTTTACGTGAACGGCGGCTCGAGCCAACCCGGATGCGCGACGTCTTCTTTGCTTCGTAAGTACGGGTTTTCACAACCGTTTTCTTTTTCCCTCTGGTCACCAGAAAGAAACTCGTTAAATCCTGCACGCGATCCCATTTCTTCGCAATTACGTTCCGCTGAGAGTTAAGGAAACGGTTTCCTTCGAGCGAACCAATAGAAAACTTCCGCCGAGCGGATAAATAAATAAATATGTAAGGACACATATTTTTATTCTTGATTCGTCTCGAACCTTTTCCATCCGAGTGGATTAAATTAAGCGATAGCTTGTGATAAGTTAAATTCGATTTCAATCTGATTATTCGTGTCGTAGTTTTGGAGATTTTGTATAAAATTGCTCTCCGTTTTAACAGAGTGCTGACCGGCAATAGCTTATTACGAGTTTATTCGTCATCGGTCAGCAATGTGTTGATGGAACGCTTTAGAACACCCGGTGTAGTGTCGAAACGAATTTGTTGAACTGATTAATTAATTTTTAATTTAATTTAATTTAATTTTTGATCTTTTCTCTCGGCCATTGTCACAAGTGCTTCGTGCAAACAATAAATATAATAAGTTTATCCTTTCGTTCTTTAATTCATCCTGAGGAAATAATAACCAAACTGAGTTTCGCTGTAAACACAAGATTAAAGTTTTATTCGCTATTTACAATAATTATTTACATTATTTACATTGGTTACACTCTTACCTGTGAACACAAGAAACGACATTAAAAGCTATTATTCAGTGTGACACTTTATTCAGACAATCCTAATCAATTAGATTTTGTAATGCGCGTCCGCCATCTTGTTCCACAGACATGCGCAACACGTATCTAATTCAAAATGAGTTTTAAAAGGAGTACGATAAATTTACATAACCTTTATCGTATTTCTTTTACATAAATTATTGTTTCGACACGGTTAGAATCTGCGTTTAATGTGGACACGATGTTAATTGGAACTTGGTGTTTTAACAGAGACCTTGTCATGCGATCACACAAAGGTAACGCCTTATTACATAGAGTCGATCACGACAAAAGTAGGCTTCTGGGCAGCCCCGTGCGGAAATCTTTTCTCCTACCTGATCGGATGGTGCAAACCGCAGCTGGAAGAGTATATTCTGATGGGAGAAGACGCCCCTCACACGTAAGCAATATTTTACCGTTAAACAATTTTTTTTATCAAGAAGACAGAATACTTTGATCAATACTTTGAAGTCGTGAGTCCTCCTAGTCCTGAAAGAGTGAACTGTAGAAAGATTTTGTCAAGTTTCTTTCTCGTGAAGTTTCAAGAAAATTCATGGGAGCACGTTTCTGTTGCCACCCCATTTTTATATACAGTCAGCCCAATAAGTATCCGTACGCTCTTAAAAATAACTTTGTCAAGATTGGACTATACTACTTGATTTTTTTTTTAGAAGTTAGAGCATTTGAATCACCACATAAAATGAACAATTTTTTTACAGAAATTGCGATTGGTCGAAAGTGCAGAGAAAATGCTAAGAGTTGTATTTTGCAACTTTTTTATGTGGACTTACATTGAAAATTTAGAAAGTACGATTTGTAGATCTGTATGAATTGTACATGAATTCTACATGATGAAAATTATCACATAAGAGCGAAATTCTTTGAGAAGGCCAAAATTTTGTGACTTTCGCCCTTAAGTTTTCATCGTTAAATATTTATAGTGCAATGTTGACCGATTTAGATGAAACATTCGGAATATGTATAATCGATACAGATGTACGAAACGTACTTTTTAAATTTTTAACATAAGCCCGCATAAAAAGTTGCAAAATACACCTTTCAGTACTTTCTCTGTAATTTCGGCCAATTGCAATTTTAATCAAACATTTTTCTCGCGTTACGTAGTGATTCGATTGTTCTAACTTCTCACAAAAATTAAAGTATTACAGTTCAATCTTGACAAAGTTACGCGATTCTTAAGAGCGTACGAAGACTTTTTCGACTGACTAAAAATACGCGAGAAAGACTTCGACCGAGGATCACGGGATTTGACGATCACCGAACATAAGATCACGTTGATAATTCGCAGAGCTCGAGGCATTTATTATCTGTCAACAAACGCACAAAAACCGTACGCCCTCGGTCTTCCCGGAAAAAGCCAACAAACGACAAGTCGGAAGCGATCGTCCTACCGCCAGTATTGAGCTTACTGAAGCAACTGATCAACATAATTATAGAGTAGCCCGTATCTGTAATTTAGCCGTAAAACACTGTACATTACCTTTCCCGTTATCTCTTTGTACAATTTTTAATTAGTTCTTACATAATAAACTATTTTTGCTACGCAGCCTTCCGTGAATCTCGTGTCCCATCGATCACGATACATCGGTAACTAGCAACGTGTGCACGATGCACATTAGTTTCTACCATTGTAATCTAAGAGCTTTCACTTTTTCTACCGTAACGATTCTGTCGGATTGTTTACCGAGTTCGTAACAACGTAATGCTACTCGTCTAGTCTCCGTAATTTTACAATGTAATGCTTCACATTGTAATGTAGTACTTTATTTTGCGTACCGTTTTCTATTTAAAAGCGTCTCTCGGACAGAGAGGTTAGAAAATGTCACGCCATTTTTGTCCGTCAAAAGTGTTTGAAATCGCTCAACTTTGCATGCGTGTAACTTTCGAACTCCGCGCTTTAAAACTTGCATTTTTGGTTGTCACGCCAAAATCTGCAGGATTGTATAAAAAAAAAGTGGAAAATTTATGGTCCCAGAAAGCGAAGTTCAGCCATTTCTGTGATCTTAATAAAACTGTTTTTCTCGCATTTGACGTTCTTAAAACCTGTTGTAGTAGTGATATTGTACGTACTTACCACGTTGTTTTATTACACAACTCGTTCGTAACTTGCATTTCTTGTTTGCAATTTCACCCCCGTGATTTTACAATAAGTTCAGCTCGCACCAAACTAAACAAATTGTTATGGTATCGTCGGCGAAATCGGACACACTCTAATGGATAATAGAATAACACCGGTGTATTGTAATTTTCTGTTTATTTTGTTATTAAATGTTTAGGCATTACAAATTACGGCTAAGCGTAACGTGGACGTAACAATTTTTAAGCGCAATGCTCATCTTGCTGTTTCTTTCGTAACGCAATGTTATTTCATTTTATTCTATTTGATTCTTTTTTGTAAGAAACTACTAACATTAGTCTACGTAGACCAGTATCCTTGAGAAAGTGTACTAATTGTAAGCAAACGATACGGTAGTTCTTTTCTCAAACGATATATTTAGTTAGCTTAGCAAAATAAAGTTGTCCACCAAAGGTGTCAGTTTGTTTTCCGAAATCAACGCGTCTGTGAAATTTTCTAAATCGCTTGTACATACGTCAACGTTTTTTAATTAAAACGATAAAGAGACCAGGGAAACTGAAAAAACTCAACACTTGAGGAGAAATGGTAAAGAATGAAAGTTAGAAGACTGAAATTGTACGTTTCAAGACTATCGATAACGAGAGAAATGATTCATCTGAAACAGGCTTTATGTTAACAACGATATTTATTACATAATAATTATATGATATAGTAGTAACTTCTATGGATGTACGGTACACTGTAGCGCTAAGTCTTAATGATATATATTATGCAATGGAATGATTACAAGTTGTCAAGACATTCACGTTTCAAGCTGGAGGCGCTCAGGACATTTTGATCATTTTAGAATTGCATACAGTCCTCTCATTTTTAAGGGGAACGATGCTGCGGCAATCATGTTTAGAGTTCTGAAGATGGGAATCAATTCTCTACGCTCTTATAGCGAATAACGTAATGTCTACGATAAAAGAAAAAATGAAAAAAAAAAAACTGGACAGTTCCCGTTGTTCGGTGAAAAATAATAAATCTTCTAGCATCGAGTCTTTCTTCTGAGAACCAGAACGATGCTTCAATGTGCGCTTGAGATTATTTTTTCTCTTCTTTTAACGTTACGTTAAAGTATGTTCAGTTGGATGTGTATCTTCTGAATCGTTGTTTGTTGCTGGTACAATCTATCATTGTTTCATTATATTGTATATCTTTGCGTTGGACCCTTTCGCAACGGCAACGTCTTCACAAAGAGCTCATTGTCATCGAGTAACGGAAATCATGTCAATCGAAAAGCCATCGACGAGCAATCTACGTGGTCGCGCGTTGTTAAACAAATGAAATCTGCGGTGGCATCGGCGTGATTCGAAAACCAAATTGTCGTCTCGGACAGATATTAGATTTTGTCTGGGTCTAATGGGACTACTCGATTTCGTCCATAGTAGCGATAATAATAACCGTTGTAACAGTAATGATATAATATTTGTATAGTTATTTGTACTACTGGTACACAACTGCGTCTCTAAACGATTATCGTCGTTATAGATCTTATGCCGATTGTGAATATTGGTTGCAAACACGTTCACGTCGAGAACTTAACATTTATTGATTAGACCCTTCGATGAATTCGTGGACAGACGTAATCTGGAAATTTAGTCAGACAAGGTGAATAGTTATGTTAAGTTTCCTTTGTGTAGAAAAGATTTTCTATAGAGAAACCTATAATCTGATGCAAAGAAATGTATAATTTTACATAAAGAAACCTACGCGAGAAATTTTAGAAACTTCTTTTCGCATGATCAGTTTATGTAATCATGTTTATGTACAATAACTGCTCAGTGCAAGAAGAGCATCGGACTACCTGTAGTAAATATTAACGAGCGATTCCAAAAATCTAAATAAAACAAAAATGAATAGTAAGAAAATTGAAACGGAGTCTCCAGCACAATTACTCCTGGTTTCGACATTATTCCAATTAGTTAAATCATTCTTCCACACAAAGTGAAATTCCCTGTACGAGATTGAAAATTGCTTCAGAGATAACGTTATATTAAAATTGTTCGAATCTACGGGCAATCGTATCAACTTGAAAATTGGACTCTCTAATTATTCCTTTCTCCTCTTAAGTATCCTATTTATCCTATTTATCCTTCTATCCTATTTATCGCGTATATTAAAAGAAAAGAATACTTCGTTAGTGACGAATCACGGTGAGGAGATACAAAACTCACTAGTTTCGTCGAAAGAAAATGATATGTTATGCAAGAGGTGTTCAAATAAAGAATAGAAGAATTTGGAACTTCTGTGGCACTGAAATTTATAAAACTGACATAATCTTGCCTACGAAAGCTAGCGAAATTCTTTGTTCTTTTAAGTAATATATCAGTGGCGTTCTTAGTATATCACAAGTCTCTTCGTTACTGACAAATACGTACCGTAAAATGGAAAATGAAAGCAGATCTGCACGAACAATTTATTATCTCGAGTGCATGCACGACGTATTTATTCTACTGCACGAATAAAAATATATATATATGTATCACTCGTATATCTTTTATTAGAAGCCTCTCGAGTAGACAATTAAAATAACGTTCTCGAACTACAAATTTCCACGGGAACGGTTCGATCGTAATTTCCGAATGATAAACAACACATGGGCGTAAAACACTCAAGAACATTCAAATACAATATAATCTTTTATTTCTATGACCTGTTCGAAGAACGTAACAAGCAGCGTCAACTTTTAATCAGCACTGTCCGCCGGGAAAATGACTATACGCAGTCCCTAGAAAGGATTCTGACCGTTCTTTCAAAAACCTTGCACGCATCGAACTCTGATAAAATGGCGATCATATTACCGTTTCAAAAGAACACGGATAAATCCGTTCAAAAAATTACGGAAATAATATTGTTGACGAACGGTGTTTTTACAGTGCGAATTGAAAGACACAGACATTCCTTCGAATATTCAATTGTAACATAATAAAAAATATATATGTATGTATATATGTGTATATATATATATTGGTTTTTTTCTCGGTGAAATTGCGACTTTTACGAATGAATTTTCTCCTCGAATTGTCAGATTCTTCGATTCTTCTGATCAGAGTGGTTCGAACGATCGTTCTAAATACGTTTAAATGGAGATGTGCCGGCTACTGTAATGAGTGCTCGTTCTGTGGTAATAAATTTGGCTTGTGGCTCGTTCGTTTTCCCTATAGATCGTTTAGCGATCGTGACTACAGCGTCTTTGAATGTGACATCGCGAACGGCGACATCGATCGATCTTCATACACCAGTGGCGCTACACACACGGAAATCGTCGTTTCGAAAGCAACGAAAGGCACTGTTCGGACGTTACATAGATACAGGTAGCGCCGATAACAATTAGAAAATGATATGGTACACGCTTCCACAGCCCCGTATTTACAGTGACGTTGTTGTGTAGGTCGAGCGCACGCGCGCCATTCTACTGATCATCAATCTGCAACTATGCGCGCGACGTTTCTTTTAATCTGACTGTCGTTCGCGCTTTTACCAATTATCGGTAAATTCGCCAATTTCGATAGTTGATTCTACGTGAAATGCTCGAACTTTGGAGCGCATCCGAGGTTTCGTAGGTTTAACGAGTTGCGCGCGAAATTCTTATCGAACATGTTCGACAAAATTGTTGGAGCTACGGCTGTAAACCGGAAGACGGACAAGTCCAGTAATTTTCTTTGTAGAATACTCTTCCTTGAGGACACGGCTTACACCGGAAAGCCTCGACAGACACAACTTTATAGAGTACCTTCGATATTCTTAAAAATAAATGAACCGAAGTATCTCTTTACACGACAATGAAAGACATGCTCAGTCTTGCACCCTGCTCTGTTTATGGCATATAATCGTGCAAGAGGGAACGTTGCGAATTCTGACAATATTGTGTCGCACGATGGCAAATCGATTAACTCTGCAAAATGAAAGTAGAGAAACCTGACGAAATAGTACAAGTTCATATTTAAATTCAGCTTTTGTCAGTTGGTGGTACCAAGCTTAACTGCCAAAGAAACTTATAACATATGTGAATGTCAAAAAATCAGAATGCTGTTTGACTCGGCCAGTGAACAGCTCAATTGTTTAAAGACGATCGCAATCATTGCTTCATTTAATAATAGCCAGTGGCAGTTGTGGCTAATCCATTGTAAAACGTGAAATTGTACGTGAAATTGCAGCCTCGGTGTTCCGTCTTGCATGACAAACTTATGGCTGCGCAAACAAAAGCGGACGACGAGACTGAGCGTGCGCAATGGCATTCAGACTCTGATGTGTTTTGTTTTGTTTTTTTGTTTTCAAGGAAAATGTATAAATAAAATTCGGCGAGACGATTGATGAACGTCGCTGAACAGAAACTGTGGATGTCGCGTTCATGCGCGCGTCATTCGGGCGTACAATGCAACAACGATACGTCTTACTTGAAAATTAATTTTTATTACTTCAAGATCGATTAAAAATTATCCTTATCTCGTATTAAACGCAAGTCTATTCTACGTATATTTAATTACATATTCATGTCCGCGGAAAGATGTCGAACGAAAAGTAACGATCAATTTCCAAACTTAACTTTCACATAGAATTAACTGTTCTCTGGTCGTTTAGCTAGTTTTACGACGCTGCTACAATGCTACCGGTTAGTTCAACGATCAAACGTAATAGAACTCGTGAATAATGAAGACACTGTATACAATATAACGAGTGTCTCTCTCTCTCTCTCTCTCTCTCTATTCAAGATCTCGCACGTTAAATGTTACGAATTTCATCGAAAAAATCGTTGGAGAGTGTTTCTCTAGATCCCGTACGGGTTTATGCTCGTTGTAAGTCCTTAACTACAATTCCTTCGAGTGTGTGTACGCTTTTCATTGCATACGAAAATACAAAAAACCCCGGTGCAACGTGTCGAATGACAGGTGAGAAGCGATGCCGTGCCCGATCATTGTCGTGTGTAACATGATTGGAGGTCGGTGTTTTCTGAACCAATTTTTATTTTGAACCTGTAAATCTGTTTCACATCAGTCGGTTCTGGACAAAATCAGATAGAGAACAAACACGTTCGCCGACGGAGAAACCAACGATCTTATATGCGTCCATTTCCCGCTTGTGCAAGCAGCTTCGTGGCAATCTCGATCGATATCGGGGCTCACGACGCCTTCTTAAAACGGTTAAACTCTCTTAATCTCTCGTTTAAAGTTTCTCTCTCTCTCGCTCTCTCTTTCTCTCTCTCTCTCGCTCTCTTTTCTATTCGTTTAAGTACAATGCTGCCATAAAGTACGTGACTCGGACATGCTACGGATACAATCGTTTATGATATAATTGGTCCTGAAAAAATGATAGAACCAAACCTGGTTGAGTATAGTGATTCATGCATGCTCGGCGCTTCTGCAGGAGTCCGGATCCCGATCTTGATCCAGGTGTTTCGGTCACGGGACCCGGAACAGGTGGAATGGAATGATATGGATTCCGGTTAATTGGGACACGTTCGGATCAGCTGATCTGTCCCAGTAAAGTGGTACAGTGTCCATTCGGATTACGAGGTAGCGTACTGTGACCTTTCTAAAATTCTCTATTAATTTTCTCAGATACCTTTAAGTATATAACTCAAGATATAAATGTTACAGAAACTTGGAAATTGTGATAGTGATTGTAAAAGTGAAGCAAATCGCGTCTTCCTTCTTCGGGACATTTAGACTTTTGCGTCTGAATTGGTGAAAAAATATTTCACCATGATAACACGTAATATATAGCTTCTCACTTCGTTATATAATCATTAGAAAAATCAATCGACGTAGCAAGCGGAAAGGTCTGTTTGGAATTTTGCCTTACACCGCTTCCACAACCACCAGCACAATTTGACCCTTTGCACTCGGCGCCATTTTCATTCTAAAACTAAATTTTTCTTCCGTCTTTTAATATTTAAAAGCTTAGTAATCTGTTAGAGAACAATTTTGTAATGTTACAAATAGTTTGTAATATTTTTTGTAATTTCTTAATGCCACAACAATTTCCAGTGGTGCTTCAAAGTCACCACTCGAGCGCAAAGGGATAATGTACAGAAATTTCGCTGGGGTCACGAGAGACCCCGGTTAACAGGTTAAGGGCTTCTTGTTCCAATAGTAATTGTACTCTTTGCTTCCGTTCTTCGGTACAGTAGAACCTCCCTCGTTGCCGAGGCCGCGCAACGAAAGCGGTAACCAATCGCAGGGTCTGTATCCCCACTCCGGGACATAATGTAGCCACCGCAATCCCCACCGCGAGTTCCAGAGCTTCCAACAACTCGTGGTGGGGATCGCTAATGTGTATCGAGCGAGGTTCAACTGTGTTTGTCCGAATTGAGCGGAGGTTCTGATCAACCGGCGTCCCAATTAACCGAAATGCACCGTACCTAAGAGTTCTGCGCTCTCTACGTGTCTACATTTACAGACCTCTACTCTATGCTCCTTATGGTCCACCTTTCCCAGGCGGCCTTGATCCGCCCCAGTGTGCGTACCGTGTGCCGCACACAACGCTAGATCGTACAGGGTTGCAAGGGTTCGGGAGGCGCGGATTTATGGCTCGATAATGCAAAGACGGGGCTTATCAGTGGTCAAAAACGCTAGATAAAGGATCAATCTAGCGCGCTCGCTACCTGGCATGTCCTACTTTCGCGTTGTCGAGCAACCTTTTGCATTATTCGGTCGCATGATGCCTGTCAGAGAGCGATCTGAGCGCGCGTGGCCGAAGCTACGGCAGCGCCATTGTTTACGTTTTCGGCCACGCGTGGATCGCCTCTCTGACAAGCATCGTGCGACCGAATAATGCAAAACGTTGCTCGAAAACGCAAAACTAAGAGCTGCCAGGTAGCGAGCGCGCTAGATTCATCTTTTATCTAACGCTTTTCGCCCTTGAAAAGCCCCATCTTTGCGTTATCGAACAACGATTTGCCGCCTGCCGAACCCTTGCAACCTTGCACGATCCAGCGTTGTGTGCGGCACACCATGGCACACGCACACTGGGCCGGATCAAGGCCACCTGGGAAAGCTGGACCTTATGTTATTCGCGATGATCGATTTCCCATACAATAACGAAGTGCGTTCTCCGACGGAACGTACGAATCTGTGTGCGCAGCTTTGCCGACGGAAGCTCGCGTCATCGATTGCGTCGTGACACACCGAGCTATTTCTGGTTAGTTGAGCCGCGGCTACGTAATGATGTCCCGGGGACTGTTACCAGCAACGTTCGCTTTCTATCTTTCGCTTTGATTCCATCGACACGCAACGGCGTCCCCGTAATTATGTACACATGTATGTTTGCAGCGTTGGGCTTTTCTGGAGTTCGCGTCGTCTAAAATGATGTGGGAGGTCGGAATGAGGTGCGGCGGATATCGAATGATGTTTACAAGCGACACAAGATCGTGCACGCGTGCCGATACACGTTAGCTCGCGAGCTGGTCGGCAAAGTTGTGCAGCTACATGCTTTCGTTTCGGCCGGCTTCAGCGTGTTGTACACTCTCCGGGCCAGATTCTCAATCATCTGCTATTATTCTCCCACTGGGCGTTCGAACGACTCCTGCTTAGGAGGACTGACAAGCGGTACGATCGAAACAAAACAGCGGTATCACTGATCGTTGTGCAGCTCTCTGTGATCATGAATGCTCCAATTCGAATCGCAACGATCGACGCTGTCGGCTAAGAGAACTTCGAAGCAAGTTCTAGTAAAAACAGCTTCTGTCGCGGATACACGGAGAAAATGATGTTACTGGTTGAATCGGTAGAAGAGCCCGTGTTCCTAGAAATGCAGACTATTGAACGATCGGTGTTGCATATGGTCAACGAGATGCTCGCCACGTTGAATTTCACGAAACATCGGCTTGTCCCTAGGCTTTGGAGTCATCGATAACAGGCCGACGGGTCTTCGTAATTCGTGCAACGTAACCGAATATGCCATGTTGCTCAATTTGCCGGAAAACGTGGAGAAAATTCGTGTCGTTGTTAGTTATGCGTTATTTGTTACACTAGTCCCGGGTCTAGAGACATCCTGGCCTGTAGAATCTGATTTCGGCGTTATTCCCTCACCACGATGCATTTACTCCAAAAACGGATAGATTGAATGGAAAATTGAATAGGCATTATAGAAGAACTGAAGGATGTTGTTACGTTATTTTTAATTATTTAGAATGATCAGAGGAGAATATACATTTTCGTTACAACTGATTCGGACAAGTTTTATTTCGCACGAGGATCCACAATCCACTGAAGAATTGGTGGATGAAATATCAAACAGTGAAACGATTGAAAGAATTTCAGACGAATGATTAAACGAAGAAAGAAATTTGGTTTTTCAATCGACGAGGACAATTTTAATTCCGCGTAAAGATCCCGTAGTCTGGCGATAACAGTTGCAAAGATTCTCGAAGAAGTTTCAAAGGAACTGGTCTCTCTCTCTCTCTCTCGAAGAAGCCTCGTCGAGTAAGCGACTTCTTCGCCCTAGAGAGGAATCAATGCTCGGTATCGATTCGAAGCTAGCTTCACGTACGTATAAAAATGAGAATTGGTCTCGTTCGTGAAGGATCAACTTTAAACTAGGAGATGCTTGAAACTTCTTTTTCGGTTTTGTTCGTTCAATTTTGTCGGCGTTTTCGGGCGAATTGATCGCCGGTACAACGGAAACGTTGAAACGGAAGTTCTTCGGGATAAACCTGGACCGTTCCACCCTTGACACGTGACCTCGTTACGAGTAAATTATCACTAACGGCGTTATCGATAGCTCTATCGTTCACCACGATCGATTGAAGTATAGCTCGGTCGCGTGCAACATTTTTTTCTCCGTTTTCTTCTCTTTCTCTGTACGCCGAGGGAGACGGAAAACAAGACCCTTCGAAACGGTTTTTTTTTTTAAATATTTCTTCACCTAACGCCTACGATGAGATTAAGTACGAATGGACATACATAGGTAATAAGTACACAACGGCTATTCGAGAACATGTGTTTTTTTTCCCCTGTCGAAATATGTACGTTCCATGGCGGTGATATTTACAGAGTCTCTAATGCGTTGATCTGTGTGTGTGTGTGTCTGTTGTGTATATCTCTCATCGTTTCTGTGTGTTTGTGTATATATGCGTCTACGTGAGAGAGAGATGCATGATGGGGAAGGTAAACTGGAAAAAGCGTTAAGGCGCGTTTACATAGATTTCTTTTTCATTCAATAACAATGCGTTCTCGAACGTGCTTTCGGTTTTATCGGTGCGTCGCGTCGTCGGAAGTTTCTACCTTCCCGAGCAGCTTCGAGCAGAACTCGAATCGAACTTCTTATATCGATTAACGTCTCGGGATACACGCGTACGTGCGACAAAGACGCTACTTTTATTGTACTAACCGACCCCGTTGTCCTCTGCCGTTTTGTTTTTCTCCCCTCAGTCGAATTCGAAGCTTCAAGGTTCAACGATGCGATAAAATACATAAACTCGTCACAGCAGTCGAACTCAGTTAATACTGTACGAAGTCAGTTTTTCACTTTCTAACAATTTTATCTTTTCCTCGAAGAATACATATAGTACAATAATATACATGTATACATATATATATGTATATATATATGTATGTATGTATATTTACTATGATATACATGCACATATACATAATGCGAGATTCCCGGGACGTTCGTGATCCAAGTGTGTACGTACACGTAACGTGCGTTCTCTTTTCTTTTGTTTCTACCTAAACTCACATGCTTCTTTTTGCTCTTCGGATTCCCAATCGATACATTCAAAGAGAATCGTTTTCTCGTTTAAAGAGAATCGTTTCCTCGAATCGCTACTTTCTCGTCTTCTCGATTGTTTTTCTCAGGACAGTAGGTCAACGAAAGGACAATATAATGTAAGTTGTACAATCGGTAGGCCCGTTATGGTCGGAAAAAACAGTAACAGTATCTGTATATATATATATAACACGTGGTAAATATTTATATATATATATAATACATATATATGTGTATGTGTGTACGAATATGTTTACAGTTGCACGTACACGCGTATTTCATAATAATATTTGCTCGAGGCGCGGCCTGAAGGGAGAATCGAGGGTTACCGCGCACCATCATTATATTATCTAGAACGACGCAACGTTTCTTTTCCAAACGATTCCTCCTCATAACGATCCCCGCGCCGATAGTCTCGGAGAACGCGGACGATCGAAACGGCGATCATGCTCGCGACCCACGGATTTCTGTTGCTCGCGTCACCTACTCGCCGGGCGAGTAACATTTTCGGACCGCCCGCATGTGCATCGGTCGATTACTACGGTCCCTCCTCGGTGTCGACGAAACATGTAAACTACGAAATAATGCTTTTGCAGAACCGTGACAATCGACCGGCGCAGTTATAACAAAAACTTGTGCGGCGTAGCCCGCGGGTTTCGATTCGCGAACTCCTCGTCCCCGAAGAACAGCCTCGCGAGTTTCGATCGTCCGCGTTCCCTGTACAGGTAACATGGCCGTAGTCCTAAAGGTCGTTTTCTCTTCCGTTACGAAGATATCGCGATTCAAAGCATTGTCCTTTTGCGTGGGGAAACCAGAGAACGGAACAACGAGAAACGAAACCCTCGGAGTCCGAGGAAAGCTTATTTTTCGAACGTAGGAATCGCATTATACGTGGTTAGTGACAATGAATGCGTTCGTTTTCTATATATATATACATAGACAGGGTGTCCGAAAAATGTTGTGGTTCCTGAAACGGGGCGAGTCCTCAGGTAATTTGAAGTCATTTTTTCCTTTGCGAAATTCTTCTCCGCCGCTTCGTTCAGGAGTTACGAACGAAATACACGGACCAATCGTAGCGCGGCTACAGAGGCCGGCGCTTCCGGCTCGACCAATGATAACGCCACGCTCGGCGCCATCTGTCGTCGAGCCGCAGTACGCTCGTTACAGACGTGCTCTGATTGGTCCGTGTTTCAGCTTAATAACTCGTTCACAAAGCAAAGTTTTCGAATGACCTCGGGAATCATCTTTTTCAAGGAAGTACAATATTTTCTCGGACGGCCTGTAAATATGTATATAAATGTAATCGTTACATGCCCCGTAGAATCGTCTATAATTAATCATATTCTGCATCGAACACGACTATCGGCCTGTACAAATAGTCGCCAACAACTTCATTTTCCTCGACGCCATCTTATTCCTCCCCGAACGAAATTACACGGCTACTCACGCAGTTCAAGACACAATTCTACGTCGTATACATTATATATCTATATATGTCTGATATACTATATATATATACACGAGGATATATGTATATATATAGTATATTCATACGTATAAATATATAATTTCTATCGGCTAAATAGCGTTACGTTACGAATAATATTATTATTATAAACACCTTATCAAATGCGCTCGCGGCTCGAACGTCAAAAAGGAAACGCATTACTACTGGAGGCATACCCAGACATCTTATTTGGAAGTCAGAAACACATGTTTTTTTGTTTCGCAAATATTCAATGCTTCATCGAGATACCTCGACAAGAGGACGCGTGGTTTTTTCTTTTCTTTTCTTTTCTTTTTTTTTTCTCGTTTAATTCATTCAATATTACATCTACAGAGAAATCTAGTAGATATACATATGTATATACAAGACGCTACACTTCATGAGAACATATTATTAATACTAAAATCTTGTTGGTGGTATTTATTGTTATTTAGTTTTTTTTTTTTTAGTAATAGATTATCAATACCCACTAAGTGCCTGTTTTCTCCTCTTTGTTCGTATTTACTCGCTCTCTCTCTCTCTCTCTCTCTCACACCCGTTCTCTCCCACCCTCACATTCATCCTTTCTCTCCCTCCTATCACGCTCACTCTCTCTCTCTCTCTCTTTCTCTCTGTCTCTCGTTTTTTCGTGCATGATTACATCTGTGAATAAACGACCGGTTTACTTGACAAGATCGTTGCATCCTTTTTCTATTATTTTCTCTCCTTTTTTTTGTTTCTTTGCATTTTAGTTCACATCTCTTTCTCGTTTCCTATCCTATCTTTCTTTTCTCGTTCTAGGGTAATGCTGCCTCGTTCGGTTACATTGTCCATGAATATCGTTTGGGAATATTATATATATATATATAGTTTGTCGAGTGGGAGGGCGGGGGGCGGGTGGGGGGCGGGGGCGAAAGCGAACGAAACGAAACGGAAAAAAGTTTTTTGCTTTTTCTGTACATTTGTCGTGTCTGCTTAGAACCTTTGGTGTGCATTACCTTAAGTGGACATTCTGAAACGACCTTTTTAGTCCTTCTTGTCGCCGTCCTCGGGGTCCTTAAGCGTATGCCATTGAGCAATAGGACGTCTGGGGCAAGCCAACATGTCGGACCAGTGTCTCAACTCTGTTCCGCTCGCGTTGTACCCCAAGACGACCTTCCCAATGGGTTCTGAGGTGCCGATACGATCGTAGTCGACTACCGTGACAACCAATTCCACTTTCTAAACGCGAAATCGCGCATTAATATATTGTCCCACGGGAAAATATATCGCCATAGCTTCCGGATCGTAATGACAAACGGCGGCGATGGCCGTCGAGCCAGGCGGCGAACGTCATGCGGCCTGTCCGGCTCGATGTCCAACGTTTAATTATGACAAAAGTCTCAAGCAACGGTACGAGTATTAAGGGATCTCTTGTTATAGTTTGTCATTTGGCAAGATGATTTTTACATTTGGCTAGATAGAAGCTGAGGCGGTTAGTGCTGATTATTATTCAACCAATGAATTGTTCAACTTAACGCTTCAGGGAAAGTGAAAATTTCTTATAAATCAAATTTTGCCTTCGTTATAAACAATTGAAAACATTAAAATATCATTGTAAATAAAGTTGACTCCGAATCAAGAGGAAATGAAGATTCATTGTTGGTAAAATTTTGCTTCGATTATATATAAAATTTACGATATTAGACCTGCAATGGCTTGCAGGGTTTTGTGATAAAAATAGATTCGAAATAGAGATGATTTCGTTTGAACAATCTAGTAACTAGTATTTTTGAGTTAGGATTTCGAACAACTTCTGTTTCTTGAACCTGAGAGCCTTTAATGGACGGTTTTGAAATAAGCGTAATAATATAAGTGTTTCAGCTTTCATACAGAACACCATTTCACGGTGTTGATCCATTCCAATGGTAAAACAACAAAGAAGAATTTTATTTAACAGGATAGAAAGTCTTCGCACGTTTTATTAGCGGAATTAGCTAAATATTTGCTTTCTACTTATTTTGATAAATGCTCTTGTTTGCAGGAAGTCAATTAAATCTTTCTTTGTTGTGCTAGCAAGACATTACATTCTACGTGGTATAGTAATATTATGAGAAAAAAGCCGCGGAAGCTTTAAAATTTTACAGCAAATTGCGCTAATTTTTGTTACTTTGTTGCTTGAATGTTTATTTAGGAAAGATACACGAAAAGAAAGTAGACAGTTTAATTTCTTAAGTTTAAGTATGAATGCAATAATCAGCACAGAACAAGCGTAGAAACGAGTGCCTCTGCAAGCGATAATAATCGAAATTCTTTGATTATGAGAAGCAGCATCTTTGTCGTCTATGCAAAAATTGTAGGTAAAACACTTAAAAATAGCATAATTTCTTAGCTTATGTAACTTCGTAGAAGAAAGGCAGTACATACAGCTGATATAAAAGTCTTACAATCCGGAAGTATGGAACTTTCAAAAAGTATGTTTGAATGTTTGACCCTTCGTAAGGTAAGAAATGGTTAGCAATATGCGGATATATATATACAGCAGTTCTTTAAATAAATATATAAACAACAAGCAGATATATTTCTTAAAGATTCTTCCATGTTAATAGCAAAAGAGGTTGTTATAGCAAAAATACTTTGAGTTATGCACACTACTACCTCATGAAGGGTCAATTAAACAATTACG
Source organism: Halictus ligatus (assembly GCA_028454255.1). Classification (NCBI taxonomy): domain Eukaryota; kingdom Metazoa; phylum Arthropoda; class Insecta; order Hymenoptera; family Halictidae; genus Halictus; species Halictus ligatus. The sequence continues at coordinate 2,420,327 of CM052131.1, forward strand.
TACGATCCATCTGTATTTGTAAATGTGCCATACAAAAATATAGTGATCTGCATTATTCCACTATACTATATTATTACCATAATATTCAGTCTTTAAGTTCAGTCCAATTAAAAAAAAAAAAAACTGTAATTGACATTTCTTAACAGAATACAAGATGTCCGTTCGCAACTGATCATCAGAATACTACTTAATTACTTAGCCTATCAGGACACAACAAAATAATGAATAAAGTTATTGGCGTGGTTTCTCTGTCTAGGAAAATGAATAGAAAAACAAAACGTGCGTTGTCTAATTAGTTGTTAGTTACGGGTGTGAGCATAGTTTAGCATTATATGTATGTAATGTTACTGTTACCTGTGTCGATCGACTGTGTCAAACAAAAATAAAGAAAAAACGTGGAGGCAATAGAGTAACGGCAAAAATTCGTACCTTTATCTGCTCGAAGGGTACCTCAAACGAAAATGATTCGTTGTAATACGGATTGAGCGTGCACTTCTTGATAGTCGTCTTCTTTTTCTTCAATCTCTTTCCGTTCTGCATCAGAGCAATTTTCACGTAAGGATCTGACAGACCGCCGACGTCCATTTTCTTCAGGTTCTTTGCCTCCAAGATGACTACCGTCAATTTGCCAGCCGTGGGAACGTATCGGAGCGAGAAGCAAATGTCACCCAATTTGTTATCCTGTAAACAACAGTATTCGCGAGTTCAGTTAACGTTCTCTGTATTCTATAATTAATAACACAATGGTCAATGAGTCACGTATATCGGTGTGAACCACTACTAATCCAAGTACAAAACTTCTTTATTTTTCATTATTTGTTTCTATGGGACTTTCACCAACTTATTCGTGGCGTATAATTTAAACTGTTAGTCGTTTAACGCGTTCATGACGGGGCTGTATTTTGGCCGTTGAATTTGTACCACCGGTGGCACATCCCTACACGATCTATGTCACAGCACGGACCCGAGGATTGCGCTTAGATCAAGACTTTACTGTACCGTGTTTTATTCGAATATGAATTGCGTTCTATAAGATAGTTGGATATAGTTGGCTCCCGATAAATTCTGTCGCGTACATAATATAGAAAATACATGTACATATGCTTATTTACCTGACCACCCTCGCCTTCCACGCTCTGCAACTCTCTCCATTCTTCGATCGTCTGAGCCAAGTCGATCTGGCAAAGCGGAACCTTCACTTCGCCAATTTGATCGTGTTTCGAGAACCTGTCGAAGTCGAAAATCGCAAACACGAGTGTCTTGTTCATGGCATCTGCGTATGGGACCCCCTGAAAGAACGAACACTCAATTAGCCCGAATTAGACCGATGGTATCATTCATTCACAAAGATAACAATGAACATGTTGCTGGCAGTATTTGTCTTTAATATTAAACTAAACTGCGCACGATTGTGTACGAGAAGGCATAAGAAATTGATCTGCAAAAGAGACGAACGCAATTTCATAGGAATCGTCTGTTTTCTAAATACATACTAAATTGCCACACGACCAAATCGAGTGGAATGTGTGCTGCACACATTGCGAGCAAAATACTTATGTATTTGGTACCAAACCCTGCTCGAAGCAGAATTTGGTCCCCATTTGGTATGATTTTGGCACGAAAATTTGTCGCTAAATTCCTACTCAAATGCGGAAAGAGATGGATGTCAAGGAATAGATTAAGATTAAAATAAATACATTTGTAAATTTAATTCAATTTTCCCTCTCGTCGTTTGTTCCGATTTTTCCCGATATTTACTTTCGGAACAAGGTTATGTTCGTTCTTATTGCGACGGGCCTGCCCTCTACAACGAAGGCTGATCGAAGCCATAGTTTGGCTCGAATTTGGCATGGCGGACTGCACTGGAATACCGGTGGTAATGCGGAAACAGAAAAGCATTTTGCTTACTGGGTATTTCTTTAAAATGTGACATTAGAGATGATATGTAAATTGTTGATTTAACTTGTGAAGAAGTAAGAATGGGTGACGCGTTATTCTAGGATTGTGAGAAAGTTTCTGAGGGTTCGAAAAGAAAACAATCACAGAAGAAACTTACCTTGAACGTGAAAGTTTCTTGGAAGACGGGATTAAGCGTTTTCCTGTGCACTTTTGTTTCGAACTTCTTCTTCTTGTCCGGTAACAGGTATACTTTCACATATGGATCAGACGTGCCGCCCATGTCCAAGGCTGGGAGCTCTTCAGCTTGTATCACTGTCACCGCCAGACTGTTCGTATTGAAGTCGTACTCGAGCTGTAATTATTCAAACAATCGTTGCTAAAAACAACCGTGGACATTCCGAAATTTCTCGGCGAAATTCTGATTTATGTTTTTGCACAGATTTCTTATTTAGTCGACGTTTTTGCCATTTAATACGGCGATATAGGTGTAGGGTTAGGGACCCAAATACTGTGGGGGTACCAATTACTATATTACTATATTACTATACAACTGCTATATTAATTGCACTTATTTTTAAATCATAATGAATATTAAAAAGGAGATATATAACTTATATATTAACTGATTTTAACGAAAAAATTTAATATCTCTTTTTTAATATTCGTTATGCTTTAAAAATACGTGTAATTAATATAGGCACGGTAATTGGTACCCTCACAGTAACCGGGTCCCTTACCCTATATCCATTTAATAGTGTGGTGACCCTAAAATATTTGAAACGGAATATTGTGTAAGAGACACAAGCTCCACGTGATGCGCCATTATATTCAACGTCGTTTAATTTTTCATAATTGAATTCCTGTCTACCTTCTACTGTTTCAAAGCTACAACTTGACCTAGTTACACGGAACATTCTATATGTATATATATATATGTATGTATGTACATAATCCCGAAAATTTTAAGTTAAACGAATTAATTAAACTTCCTGAAATTGACAAAGAGTATCGTCCAACGTGAAAATTCCAACTTTTATAACGTCTTTTACATACTGCTCGATAAATGATCATTCTCGGGGCTGCAGTCAGTTAACCAGCGGTCGATGAACCATTGCATCGCATCTCCCGCGATGATTCCAGTTACGGAACAATCATAGTCACTACATTTCTTCTCGTTTAATAAATACTAATCAGATCATGTTGGAATAAATGCTTGTAATAAACAGCGAAAAGTTTTCTTCATTTATTTTGCAAACTTAATCACAAGCAAAATAGCGTATTTTGTTACTTTTTTAATTTCAGTTCATTAATTTTCATACGAATTAATTAAACTTCCTGGAATTAACAAAGAAAATCGTCCAACGTGAAAATTCCAACTTTTATAACGTCTTTTATAAACTGCTCGATAAATGATCATTCTCGGGGCTGCAGTCAGTTAACCAGCGATCGTTTAATAACCACTAATCTGATTAAAAAACATATAACCGATCATGTTAGACTAAATGCTTGTAATAAACAGCGAAAAGTTTTCTTCATTTATTTTGTACACTCAATCACAAGCAAAATAGTGTGTTTTGTTGCTTTCTTCATTTCAGTTCATTAACACTTTAACGACCTCACGTCTACGCGATAAAACGCCGCCAGGGGCCGGCAGTTCCGTTACAATTTGTTTCTCTAAAAGATGCAGAGTTGCAAACTTTTCTATTTCTCCAAAATCCAGAAATTCTCTAAGAAATAAATTTTCCTTCGTAGAATGATCGTCTGCACCAAAATTGCCAAAATAAAACTTGCTAATATTGTCGTATTGTTACTTGTTCTTGCTTCAACGAAACACAAGTGAACCTAGCGCTGTTTCAACATTTTGAACTAGAAAACGCGCGCTATACTAGCGCTTATACGGAAGCTTAGCGTACTACACCAACGTCGATCGCCGATATTTGCTTCACAATTTACATGGTACACAACCGTAGTTTAATCAAAAATTAAAAATAGGCAATAATTACCTGTAATCAAAGACGCGACAATGAAATATGAAGCCAATAGCAATATCCACATTTGTTTACGTTCATAAATTATCACACAAAGAGTGCGGCACTGGCCAACAACCTTCGGCGTCAGCATCACACACATGTTGTGTGAGCGGTCGTTAAAGTGTTAATTTCCATAAGAATTTTAGTAAGTTAAAACTAAAATATTGTCCTTAAATTCTTCTGATACGCTTTGAATTAGGTATTAAATTTATGAAATTCGCGATTGTATTCGTCGCACCTTGTATTGAAGCTTGCCCAGTTTCACTTCGCTCTGTTTGCTCTCGGCCTCGTCCGGTTCCTCGGCGTTGTCGGTGAGCTCTTCCATGTCCGGCTGAACCTTAACAGATCGAAGTGGATTCCACGAGTGTAGAATGTGCGTCTAACATCTACAGAAAGTCATGGAACACCGAAGAACGTACCTTGTCTTTGTACGTGGTGCCCAACAGCTGCACCGACTTCAGGTCCACCGCGCCCTTCAAACCTTTCTTGCCGTCCTTGGATCGTCTTTTGCGACAGCATCTTCTTATGCAGCAGAAGCAGATTCCGAGAACTAACACGCCTACGACTACTCAAGCGAGAAAGAGAAAAATTTCGATCGAATTAAAACGCTGCGACCGGACAAGCCTTTCTTTTTCGTGTTTTCGTGTTGCCTGAACAAAAA
>CM052131.1:2425016-2444087 GCA_028454255.1 Halictus ligatus
TCTAACCGCAGACATTAGAGGCGTGTGAGAACCCCAGAAAGCTCGAGTGGGGACGAAAATGTCAGGATTCCTGAGAATATTCGGTATACTCTAGAACCCTAATATTCTCGGGAAAAATCCTGACATTTTGGGGTTCTCGAACACCTCTAGTAGACATTCGTTGCGTGTCATATCGAAGTTCGATGCGAAGATGCGTTCATTTACTTCTGATGCCAATTTATGTCATTTCTGCAGGAAATTTGTGTCTCCCCTTTGCGGAAGATTGTAGACAGCTGCTCTTCGGGGCTAGATCAGGAAGAGGTGGCCGATGTTGTCTCTCTATACTGGCGCCAGTGTATGCTCTGCGAGATAGTTAGGTCTTCCCTTCGGTTTGCCTGATTGCTCAATATCGGGTTTTCTTCTGAGGCGTCGCTTAGAGAATCGCGCTTGCATTAGGTGAGATTTTTTACGTGGCCTGATAGACATTCGAAGAACGAGAACAGAAATACACACGCGATAGCGTACAGCTATTAACAAGACTGCAATATCTGTCCAATCTAACAATAAATTTAGAATGTACATACATATATATGTATTCAGACGAGACAGTCTTCACGCTTCCTCATAAACGCAAATCGTATCTAAACAAGTTCGTAATGTAAAGGAAAGAGTATACTTACTCTTATCGATCGAGTACCTATGGAATTTGTACCCACTCGAATGGCGCGTATGGTGACGTTGCAAGGTCGACGATGTTCTTGGGTTCTGCCTGGTAGCTGTGTTCGTTAGGGAGAACAAAAAAACAGCGTTTCAACTTCGTTACACAAGCGTGAGAACAAGGCTGGATCCACGTTGCAGTTCTTCGCTGTGAAAAGATTATTTCGAACAGTGTTTATGTTTTTGTGCTGTCAAAAGATAGATAAAGATGTCGCGTAGCGTTTCTGTTTCTCTTTTGAAAAATCTTTTCTCCCGGCAAAAATCTGCAATTTGTTTTCAACCTAAGCTGTTTGTGTAAGTTTGTACATGTACATATACGCGTACACGGATAAGTTATATAGCCACCGAACAAATTGTAGATTAATTAATTGCAAGATCGAGATGCTGTCGTTAGTGTGTCGATAAATTATGTGTTATTAACATGCATGTTTAAAACGTAAGAGAACCACACGCGAATTTATGAGGGTATAGTTACTAATTTTACCATGGTCCAAAAAAAAAAAATGGAGGAAATATTATAAACAAATCGTTCCTGTTCGAAGGACTTACTTCATTCATTGTTGATCGTTTCTAAAGAAAAGGAAAATACGAAAACACAAACGTACTGATTTACCACCGATAACATTTACAAAAACCGGTTCGAAAGAGATTTCGTTTTCTCGGGTGACGAATGTGATTGTACAATAAAGGGAGAAAGGGGGTGCGTTGTAGCATCTGAATGTTTTTCTATCGATACACACCGAATGGAAGAATTCGATATAACACGCCGAGTATGATTTCAACTTTACACATGACATTGTAATTTATACACATATTTTTTATATATATATTTAATAAAAAGAATGAATAAATAATTGGGGCGTTAATCGTGTTTATCATACACCTTCTTAAACATCCGTACCCTTAAATAACATATTTAAAGCACGAATCACTGTTTCTCATACGATCGAAAACGGTTCGCCACGATATCTAGAACTTACGGACCTAAACGCAGAGGGGTCCGGTTAAGTGTCGCTTTCTATGCCACCATTTCTTAGGACAGGTGGAACTGTGGGAGCGTGTACTGTAGCAAATGAAAATTTCTAAAATTCTACTCTCATCGACGACTGCCGTGGTAATACCCTGGACCTGTGACACTTAACCGTGCACCGCTGTATAGATACAATAACGCTTCAAAAAATTAGAGGCGACGATCTTTCACCAAATAATAACCATATTTATCAAACAATCTTTACCGATAGCTGAGAAAAATCTGATTGCACTTTTTATTATTTTATACTTACGAACTAACGATGTTACGTTTGCGAAAATGAAGTCAAATACGACGCTACTACAGTAAAGTCTTCATGTAAGCCCAATACTCGGGCCCGTGCCGTGACATACATCGTGTAGGACTACTATTTTCTTGTGACTGAACTAAATCACTAAATACAGTTCAAATTGTATTATGTTTAGTGTCATTTTAATCAGAAAAATGTCACAAATAAGTTGTTGGAAAGTACCGTAAAAAAATAATGAAAAGTAAAAAAGTTTTGTAAATGGCCCCAGTGTAGGCAGATGATGGCAGAGAGCAGGAATTTAGGGGGAAAAGTTACCCTCTCTCTCTCTCTCTCTGTCAGTATTAAATATGCATGACGCGTCACGTGACCGGAAGCCTGGGGAAATGGCGCGGGAGCAGGGGAAATTGGAGTGGGGGAACGAGTCTTGATCTGGCAATTCTGCAGGCCCGTTCGGCTTAGATCAAGACTTCACTGTACTATTCTCTACAATAAATGCAGAGAACCGATGACAATTTGAGAAAAACTCGAAAAATGTTGGACGAGAAGAGAATCCTTTGAAGCGTTACTGCATAACAAAGCTAACATCGCGATTCAATCAGACTGGTCGAGGAATGCATGGGACTATATGAGTTGCTAATTGTTTCTATTAAGTACGATACAGTATTTAATGTAATTTAGTACTTTCCCAGCGTTCGCCGCGTTTCTCTAAATTCCGTTTCTTATAAAGTATTCGGATTGAATGTCGCCGGATAAAATGATCGTCGTTTATTGCCACGCTAGGTATAATTGTACGCTACATAAAAAGAATAGAAGACTGAAAAGTAGAAGCTTATGCGAGTAAAAAGTTATTTCCTATTTACGCTACATCCACGTTGAATTTCAATTCAGTCAGCTGAACAAGAGGAAAGTAAGAGATCGTGCTTATACACATGTGACGGTGAAATGGAAATTCACCGTTTCAAAACTTAACGTAAGTACGTTCGCTAAAAACAAGGTACTTCGATAATATCTTCGCTGCTGCGTGTAACGATTTTTTTGTCTTTTCGATAAGTACTTTTCATGCGAGTGCGGCAATGTTTAACTGACAACGTTTAACGAATCGATTGAAACGGAAAAAGGCGTTGCTTTACTGTATATAAAACATATTCGTCACTAATCTTCTGAGAACATGTCAGATTTATAATAGCACTAAGTATATAATTTTTATTAAGGCACAAATAGCATTTATCATTGGTCATTTTGCTCAGGGAAATTTGTAATGTTACGTGCAAAAATGAGAATCGAGAAAAACACTTTTGCGTCCGTCAGTTAAACATTAATATATTACAAAAATATACACTTCCATCTTTTATTCCTTACGTATATTTTCCATGAATATTATAAATAAAATGACTAAATGTCACGATTTACGGGCTAAACGCGTGTATGTGTGTGTGTGTGTGTCTTTTTTTTTTGTAAATCTTAATGAATATATAAATTAGCACGGTTTAAGTAGCCTGCCGTAGAACCAACATGTGATATGTTACATGTAAGAAAAATTCGTACAGTGGAATTTACTACGGGAGTTGTTTCAACAATTTATTTTTTCGTAGGGAAATATATTGATTGTTCTAAATATACAGTGCCATGCGGTACCATGAGTGCGTTGGTAGACAAAAATAACTCGACGAGTTACGAGTCAATTTTATTCGAACTTCCGAATCTTACTATTTTGCTAAGCAGTACTTATTAGGATATGCGTGCATCCGAAAGTCTTGTTTTTCATATGAATTTTTTCGTCGCAATATTTACCTAAAAAATTCAAGCAAACTATCTATCTCGTTTTACTTTTAGAAATATGTATGATTAAATATAGTTTGAATTGTTTGAATCCATTTTCAGTAAGGGTATCTTGAAATACCCTGTTCACATGATATTAATAAAGAATATTGGTCTACTAGTTTAACATTTCAGAGACTATCCAATTTTTAATAACACCGAAACTTCCATTAATCAATTTCGTGTCGTTCACCTACATGCAGAGATTAGTTTATTTTCGTCCAAAAACAATTTGTTACCTAAGAGTTTCAGAGATAGGAGTCATTTTAAATACCGAAACACGTTTAACTATATCCTCGATCGATCAAAATTTCAAATAGCCGCGTATCCTCGGATCTGTGAAAAATATAACTTCACCCGCATAGATCTCCGAAAAATTTCACTTCGCTACTGTTCCATTGTTGTTTAAATTATACTCAGCGGAAAGAGCGGTGAGATCAACAACGAAAACAGGCTCATTTTTGTTTTTAACTCTAAGAATGATTTTGTTGTCGCGTTATGACGGTATCGATATTTTCATACAAGAATAGTCTACTAGAGTGTTATTTAGAAAAATATGTTGGAAAAAAGAAAATTCTTCCAGAGGCAGTTTTGAGAACAGAAAGAGGAATATCGCAAGATGGAAGCCAGTTAGGCGGGGGCGAATGTTACTTACGTTTCTCTTTTAACCCTCAGAGAATGGTACCGGGGTCCATTTAGACCCTCGTCCCGGAAGCTTCGTCAGCACTTCAGTTTATGATCTAATGTCGGCGTTTTTTTTTTTTATTGTATCGGAGCCGATAAAACGAGCTTCCCCGGAAATACGTGAACTCTTTCTAACCACTCTAACCCGTAGCTGATTTCCTAAATTCAGTTTTTTAACGGTGAACATACTTTTCTAAATACTACAGATTAAAATTGAACACCTTGTATACTGCAAAATCATTCTTCGGAGTTGGCAACGTGTATCGATACTATAAATGGATTTGCAATTCAAAGAATGCAAAACATTAATATTATCCATTAGGTAATTACCTTGCAATTAGGTTAGATAACAGTCTAGGAAATCGCGATCTCAGTAGAACAGTCACGTAATCACGTTCATGCATCATGAATGGTTTTTTGAAAAATAGTATACCACCCCTGCCAGAAAAATAGTATTCCACATGTATCGTAACTGGTCAGTAACAACTGTTCTTGCCGTTTTAATATAATAATTGCTACCGGTACATAAAAATTATAAATAAAATTCAACATGACAAAGCGTTGCAACATTTTCTAAGGATGTTTCTTCAACATTTAACACGATTAAACCTTTCCGCCGGTGTCAAATTTTCTTGTTTAGTGGCTCACAAGGATTATATTTAATTTATTAATTATTTATTTTGATAATATTAGTATTACCTGCATTATCTATAAATATATGAATAATCGCAGCAACAGTTGCCTGATTCGTTTGAATATTTTCTGCCAGGGTTGATAATTCTTTAAAGAGATCCTGCCATCGAAAAATACTTCATGGAAGATGGTGATCGAGAGCCGTTCGAAGGGATTTTTTAATTATTGATTTTTTGAATTTCTTGTGTGTCTCACTGGATGCTCCTTCTGCCGAGTGTACAGGACAAACCATAAACGCTATCAGCACCGGAGGGCTGGTACGTAGTACGAGATGTGTATAAGCACCGGATTCCTTGTGAATGTTATGCGTACCTACGGTTCTTGGTACTACAGCCATAAAATAAGTCGCCCATAAAAAAGAAAAACAAATGTCCAGGAGAACACTAGCTACTGTAACATGTCTTGCGCACGTCAGCAAGTATCACACTGAAGTCGTCGTCCGCCTTCGACACGTGCTCCATGCTCTGTGATTGCTGAGGTTGTTGCTGTTGTTGTTGTTGTTGTTGCTGCTGCTGCTGTTGTTGCTGCTGCTGTTGTTGCTGCTGCTGCTGCTGCTGCTGCGACGGATGCTCGGAATACTTTGCTGCCACGTCCATGCTCTGATGGTACTGTTCCATCGTGTGGCCGATACCCACGTTCGAACACCGGCCATCTTTGCTTTGATCGTCGACGATGCACTGAGAGTTCGACATGTCGATCTGCGACTGTTGCGGCGCGTAATAGCGCAGATCGCTGGCGTAATTGTGATTGCTGTCGAGCAGATTCTGCGACGACAGGCTGCTGTGCGGCACGCTGGTCGGGTGCGAATACTTGAAATACTTTTCCAGCTGGAGGGCCTGCTGTTGGTCGTCGTCCGCCGACATGCCCGGGTCCATGTGCCCCAAAATCGGGTGCTGTTGGCCCGCGTTCGCCGCCTCCGATTGGTAGTCTTGGTGGTGGCTCATCTGATACCGGTGGGGCACACCTGGAACCCATTCAAGGTCGCGAAAGACCGTTTCAGCACGATTTTCGGCAAACTCCGATAAGCAGACCGAGGCAGATTAGGGGAATCGACTCGAATCGAGGGGAAGAAGTTACCCCCGTCCGGGGCATTTAATAATTTAAAAAATATTCTGAATAATGATACAGCAATTTTTAGCCTTACACTCACCATTCGAGTGCTAAGGGTTAGGGTTAAGAGGATTCAGAGGAGAAATAGATTTTAATTCAACTTCCTTTCCTTACAATTTTGTGGATCATTTTTACTTTGCATGAAGATCCGTCTACTGATAAATTACTGGAATCTTGTTTCCCGATGAGAACAATTTTTGTACCTCCAAAGAATTTCAGGAAATTGGCTCTTTCGAATAAGAGAAATATTTTAGAAAGATTTACAGCAATTTTTGGCCTTACAGTCACCATTCGAGTGCTAAGGGTCAAGATGAAGAGGATTAAGAGGAGAAATAGATTTTAATTCAACTTCCTCTCCTTACAATGATGTAGATAATTTTTACTTTGCATGAAGATCCGTCTACTGATAAATTACTGGAATCTTGTTTCCGGATGAGAACAATTTTTGTACCTACAAAGAAATTCAGGAAATTGGCTCTTTCGAATAAGAGAAATATTTTAGAAAGATTTACAGCAATTTTTAGCCTTACAGTCACCATTCGAGTGCTAAGGGTTAGGGTTAAGAGGATTAAGAGGAGAAATAGATTTTAATTCAACTTCCTTTTCTTACAATTTTGTGGATCATTTTTACTTTGCATGAAGATCCGTCTACTGATAAATTGTCGTCGAATTTGCCAACACGTTCAGGATCGTATCGAAGGGTTTCAGGGCAGTTTTCATAGATTTTTTGCTACACTTCCTATTTCGTGAAAAAAATATGATCTCCCATTTGGTGTAGAAAGGAGTTAAAGTGGTTTCGCAACCGATAGCATTGTATGGAGGCACAATGAAAGGCGAATTATTTGAAAGTGATTGCACGCTATGAATTTATATTTCATTGTATCGGAACATTATTCCGTCTAAATATATCGTTGCGGTGATAAATCCGGTATACTTTATTTTTAAATCTTCTTAATACGTTGTTTCCACTTTGATACAGGAAGTTAAGGGTTCCGGTCTTCGTAGATTCGCGATAAGGTAGAGTGACTACATTACCGTCAAAAAATGTTTTCACGTGCTTCAAGTTTTCGTCGTTACATAAGAATATTTTGTCGCTGGTGAAGGGCTGATTCGAACGAGGAAGGTTCAATCTAGCGCCCACTAGAATTGAGCTATAATTTCTTTTGATTCTGTTGCGAAACAAAGGCGAAAACTTGAAGCACGTTTCCGGCGTCATAATTCATAATATCGATATAATACAGAGCTAGAAATGTGACAAGTTTAGTCACAGACTTAAGACCCGTCGGATCAAGATCAAGACAGATCTTAAGTCTGAAGCCTGTGAATGGAAATAATTAATTGAAAAGTCATGTGACCACCCCGAGCCCTTAAGAGCCTCGATATTTAAGTTGTATTTATTGGAAAATTGTGCATGGATTTAGAGCACGTTTGGAGTAGCGCTTGTTTTTTAATTGCTCTTGTTGTTGTTGGCTCAGCGTAGAACATTTACAAGGTCAAGACGGATCTTAAGTCTGAAGCCTGTGAGTGGAAATAATTAATTGAAAAGTCGTGTGACTACCCGGGGCCCTTAAGAGCCTCGATATTTAAGTTGTATTTATTGGAAAATTGAGCATGGATTTAGAACGCGTTTGGAGTAGCGCTTGTTTTTTAATTGCTCTTGTTGTTGTTGGCTCAGCGTAGAACGTTACAAGGTCAAGACGGATCTTAAGTCTGAAGTCTGTGAATGGAAATAATTAATTGAAAAGTCATGTGACCACCCCGGGCCCTTAAGAGCCTCGATATTTAAGTTGTATTTATTGGAAAATTGAGCATGGATTTAGAGCGCGTTTGGAGTAGCGCTTGTTTTTTAATTGCTCTTGTTGTTGTTGGCTGAGCGTGGAACGTTTACAAGATCGATAGAAAATAAAAGTAGTTTCACGGTGAAAAGGGGAACGAGGGAATAAGAATTAATCGGCGCGTCCTTGTCCGCTGGCAGCGGTCCAAACGGGGTGATCGATATTTACGGAAAAATGAATAAAGTATTACCAGAACAGCCTTCGGCAGCCCCGCGAAGTCCCATCGATTGTTGCCGATTGGCACACTGGACAGGATTATAGTTGCTCTCGACGGTCGACTGCATGGAATAGTTGGCAGTTTTCGTGGATTGCGTGCTCGCGTAGTGTTGCAACGACTGATCATGCGGGGACGCGACCGGCGGATAAAAAGTGCCCGTCACAGAGCCAACGTTTTCGAATCCAGAGCGCAGTTTGTTACACGACACCATCATCCCGTTCGCTATGCCAACCGCGGCTATGCTCGATGGTTGTCTCTCGAAATTTAAGTAACTCACCTGAAACGTATCCAAAATCCCCACTCAAATTATTATTATTCTCCCCATTCGAATTATTATTCGCACTTATTTCTTTTTTCAATAAAAGTGGCCAGTGTCGCTGCTCTATTGCGCTTGACAAAACAACTAGACTGCGAATTTTACGCAGCTACACCGAAAATGGCTGGGTCAAATTGTGAACAATTGTAGAGAGATTAAAAGAATTCAAAAATATCTACAGCGTTTACTCGATGCACGTCCAAAACACGGACATACATCGGCCAGGAGATACTATTCTTTGATTCACGCGATGAATAGGCATTTTGGACATATATAGAGCAAACACTGTACATAGTTACCGAAATTATTAAAGAAAGAGACTGTTGTACATTTCTCAATTCTTGTTTCGCATAAAGATTCGCAGTCGTGTTGCAACTACGACAGCTATTACCAAATTTGTTAGAGTTTATGCGTGGATATACAATTTTAACGTGTGCATCTGTTCTAGCAACGATTAAATTAGATTACAGAAACACGTTGAGTTGTCAATTGTTTTAGCGCACGCATCTAGACCCCTACAATCTGGAGCTCACTTCAGATGACTGCCGGATATATAGAATACGCGAATTACAATAATACACCTTCGCAAAATTAAATACTGGTAACGAACGAGTTAAACTAACTTCTCCTAAGTAGTCTCGCCCGTGGTCGACGAAATTCGCAATAATAAAATACAACGGCAGGCAATTAGCTGATCTGCTTCGCAAGATCAAACACGATTAGAATTTCCATAGAATGACAACGTAGCGGTATCAGGCTAGAAGGAATGCGACTCTTATTAGTCAGAGCACCCGCGGATAAACCGTGCTTTTGATTCGCAATTAGCTCGGCAGATATAAACAATTCGCGATCGGATCGGCACGTTGCCTATTAGTTTGCAGGACCCCGTAAATCCACGGCTTGTCAGCCAGAAACGGCAGATCGAAATGTTACTTACCGATTTCTTATAAGTCAGCGTATCCGTGTAGGCACCAGAATTCTGACACGACGATATGCTAGTACCGCCAGCATGACCTGTGTGCAGTTGATTGTCGGTATTCATAAAGGTGTACCGTTTCGTTTGTTCCGCCATTTCACCGTGCTGTTTCGACGTACCCTCCATTAGATCTCGTTCGGGATCCGGGTTCTGGTTGGATGACAGATGCGTTCCGTCGCCTGATTAAGATTAGAGAAGCACACGGTAATTGCACTGGTTTCAACTGTTTCATTATTCCGCCCCGTTGCTCCCATCAGTCCGTTTCGAATTATGTCTCCTTACTTTTGCTCGCCTAACGCGACACTCGTCATTAGAATTTAAAAATTGCTGAAGATAGGAGGATACATGAATTTCGAAATTATTGTAGAAAGACAGCGTTACTGGAATCTTGTTTCCCGATCAGAACAATTTTTGTACCTCCAAAGAATTTCAGGAAATTGGCTCTTTTGAATGAGAGAAATATTTTAGAAAGATTTTAGTAAATTTTTAGATAATTCCGTGTCCCCTTTGAGTCAGCGTTTGATCGAATCTTTAGTTCAGTACTAGGTTATTATGATGTGATGAGAAAAATCTGTAAAAATAATTGAAATCGAAACACCTGAAAACTACGCAACCCTTATAACTTAATTCCTGAATTTGCAAACGAGTAATTGAACTGTGTGCATGTTTTGAATTTTTCCAAGTATCAGCTTCTAGAGAAATAGTTTCTAATAGAAAAATCTAAAAATAGTTTCTTCAGAAAAATTCTTTGTATTGAACATTTTTGGATGCGTCCTCCAAGTGTCTCGGTTTCGGCGACAATATTTCCTACTTTGCGGAAATATGTGCGCTGGGAGATATTTAGGTCTCAGCGTAAAGATACGCCAGAAATTGTATACTAAAGGAAATGTCCGACGAAGCGTTGGACTTTGTCCAAAAGCTGCCTGTATTTCGTACGATCGAGGGATTCTCGAGATGTTAGCTCAACTATGGATCCAACGTCTAAATTCTTGCGTGTGCGTCTCGATGATGGTTAATTAATGTACGTTGAGAGTCTCACCGTCGGGTTCGGGACTGGCAACTGGAGATATGTCCGGCGTGTGAATGATAGGCGTGTAAGGGCTTCCGTACAGGGAATTGTTCTCCGATTTGTACTCCTGGATACCTTGCTGCTGCTGCTGGTGATACAGGGATGAGATCGGGGAATGGCCACCCCATGGGATCTGAGGAATGCCTTGGTAATTGTCCATTTTGGACCTTGAACAAATATTAAACCATATCTGATCGTTTCTGCGGAACACCGTCTCGAGAAAGTCCGGTGGCGACTTAATCCTGTACCTTGCACAAAAATATTTGCTCAAGAATGTATACATAAAATAGCAATTTCAAGAATAGCGTTTGTTTAGAGAAAAGACGATTCTTTACAGAGTTCTGATTGACGCCAAGTTGGAGCAAAAATATACAACAATTGGAATTAATTAAGATTTTGCTCAACGCACATTTGTTTCGTTGTGTTTCACAAACTTCAGTTTCAAACCTCCATCTAATTTTACGGAGGCAACATCAATTCCAATTGTTTATATATTTTTGCTCCAACTTGGTGCCAATCAGAACTCTATAAAGAATCGTCTTTTCTATGAACAAAAACCCCGTTTTGAACGCAACAAATTCAGTCGCTCGAATTTCCACGTTCGTTTCAACATCGTGCAACAGACATCGCGATACAATGAGATCGAAAACTATTTGCACAAGTGAAATTGCACAACGAAACGAGACAGGAACGTACTAGATATCGAAGAACGATTCATTTGAAAATAATCGCCGAGTATTAAAGCGACAAAAGTCGCGATTATTTTTACGCCGAACAAATAAACTCTGTTCTCATTGCGATTTTAGCGAGACGACCCATCGAGCGATGACTTTTCACGCCGTCAACAAATGAAACTGGGACCGTGATCGCATTTGCAACAGGTCGCGAAGCATCCCCCACCCCCTCCCCCACCCGCCGGTAAAATCAACATCGTATGAAATTAATCTGGATATCACGCTGGCCGGACCTGGGGAGTGCACTTGCGCCCGCGATTAATTCGCCGGTCGTGGCCGGATGATCTTGAAAAATCGATACGAACCGAGAGAGAGAAGATATCGACTTACATGGAATGATGAATCGTGGTACCGGCAGGGTTGGACCTATTGCCCGCGGTGTTGGTTGCGGACGGAGGAGAAGACGGCGCCCCTGGGGTCCGTTTCGCGTGTTTCCTACGTCGTGGCCTGTACTTGTAGTTCGGATGTTCCTGCATGTGTATGACCCTCAACCTCTCAGCTTCCTCGACATACGGCCTTCTGTCCTGTGGGGTCAACCCTCGCCATTTCTTTCCTGAAATATACGCGGCCTGTCCGTTAGCGGCCGAGCGTTCCACAGTTCTTTCTTTTTTTTTTTTCGACGACATCGCATTTCCAAGATATAGTGGTACACGGATGCTACACCTTTACGACCTCGTTACGCTTACCCCTGTTCCTGCACAGACTCCGTAACGTGACAGAATAGTTGGATGAGCGATGAGAGCATACCGTGGATTCTTAGCGCAACAAATATTAAGGGGGCCGGCAGGCATTTGGCCTTGACTGTCACGCTGTGTTACGTTGAGCCTTATTTCCTAGACATTTTGCGTCTTAAATAAGTAAGTGACCAATTAAAAATGCATACCACCGTGTTTTTACATGTCTTTGCTTTGTATAGAGCCTCTTTTTCGATACGAACACTAAATCTCTCGAAATTAAGAGAATCTCTCAGCGGCAGCCATCTTGTGGCGTCATACTTGCTTCAGAATTCGAATTTTAGGTAGAAATTAGCAATTTCGGCTCTATGCAGACGTAGATTGGACTTTTAGGAAACACAGTTGACCACTTCTAAAATGGTCATTGCAATATTGAAGCGGCAGCCATCTTGTGACGTCATACTTGCCGTGTGCGTGTGCCTTGGTGCGTCGTACACAACGCTAGACCGTATAAGCTTGCAAGGGTTCGGGAGGCGGCAAATCATTGTACGATAATGCAAAGATGGGGTTTTTAAAGGGTGAAAAGCGTTGGATAAAAGATAAATCTAGCGCGCTCGCTACCAGGCAGGTCCTAGTTTTGCGTTGTCGAGCAACATTTTGCATTATTCGGTCGCATGATGCCTGTCGGAGAGGCGACCTGAGCACGCGTGGCCGACAACGTAAACAATGGCGCTGCCCTAGCTTCGGCCACGCGCGCTCAGATCGCCTATCTGACAGGCATCGTGCGACGGAATAATGCAAAATGTTGCTCGACAACGCAAAAACAGGAGCTGCCTGGTGGCTAGCGCGCTAGATTTATCCTTTATCTGGCGCTTTTGACCACTGATAAGCCCCATCTTCGCATTATCGAGCCATAACCTGGCGAAGCTGGATCTTAACCTCTAAGTGGTACAGCGTTTACTCGCTTTACGGAGTATCATAATCTCTCTAAAATTCTGTACCCATTTGCTCGGACACCTTTAACACGTTGACTGTGATCATCGGTGACTGATTGATTTCCTCGGCATTAGGATTACGGAGCACCAAAGAATAAGAATTTATCTCTTCATATTTTCAGCCATTTTTTAAACGATACATACTCAAAGAAATAAATTTGTCGAATAATTCCTCATGAGTGAATCTTTAAAATCTCAATAATTGGAAATTAAAAATATTGAACGGTACTCATGAATACTCGAATATTGTGAATATCTTCTTTTATGTATTTTTTTTTATCGTCATAATGTTAGTGACACGGAACACAAGATTCACGCGGCAGTCAACGTGTCAAGTATAAAATTTATGGGGGTATATACTCCCATTGTACTAATATATAAATTATAATAATAACATGATTTATTATGCTCACCATTGTTCCTGAGACGAAAGGATAGCGTAACAGACAAGAAAAATTAAACGCAATTAGATAGTAAACAATAGTTTTGCATGCACGAAAGGTACTTTATAATTGTATTTTACTATAGATGGAATCATTTGTTTCTAAGTCACTGTAAATGTTGTGAGAAACCATATGTGACCATACCAGCATCATTTAGAAAACCATCAAGAACCTTATGATACGTTTAGATTTTTTAAATAATATAAAGCGTAGAAGACTTAATTATTATTAATTGTGTATTTCAGCCTCGTGGCTTGGTTTACACTGTCCTAACTATTACAATTCTGTTTTAACCATTCGTGCTATATTGTATATCCTATAGATATTTATTCATCGCTTGCACACATAGTCATTTTTCACCCTATATCCTAAGTACTACTAATTATACATACAGTCGGGGACAAAAGTAAGTGGGCAGTTAGTGGAAATAGGTAAAAGTGAAGTCTAGTCGAATTAACAAGACTGTTATAAATTTAAGTTTCATTCGTTATATATCCTTATAGTGTATATGATCATTTAACGAATAATTAAAGTTCATATTTACGTTTTGTGTAAACACGCCGTGCCATAACGAAAATGACATTGAGTGTCCTCTTATTTTCGTCTCCTGATAAACAGCTGTCGAAAGATGTAAATATGAACTTTAATTATTGACTAAATAATCTACACGCTACAAGAATACATATCTAATAAATAAAACTTAAATTGATAACAGTCATGTGAATTCGGCTAAACTTCATTTTCATCTGTTTCATCACGCGAACACTTATTTCTGTGCGTCGCGTGTAATAAACAATAACGAATCAATAGACGGAATCCGATTTAGAATGGCGCGCGCACGGCAATTTTCCCGGTAATAATAGTGATGGACGGTCGTGATCCGTTCGATCGAATACTTTCCGCCAGGGGTGTATTCTTAATTCATCTTGCGCGACTGAGCCCCTAATTGCCCCACGGTGCGCTCGGATAAGGCGCGTAAAAATGGTCCCGGGGGGGGAGCGTAGTAGATACGAATTAGAGAGGAGGGCTTGGCCGGAGCGGAGACGACGATGGAATCTGCCTTAGTTGCGTTCAATATGCCGGCATGGTAGGCCCAGAATATCATTAAGCAAGGATAAGGGTTAATACGAACGTAAGCTGTTCACGACAAGAACGAAAAACCTGAGCGAGGCGGATGTATATGGTGTGCCGTACATATCTACACGGGATCGGCGTACATACACAGGGCCCCGTATAGGTACATAGGCGCATGGGGGCGTAGATATGGGTGCGCCCGTGCCTTTAGCCAGCCACAAGGCACGAACCATTATTTCATATTTCATTTTGTATATTTCAACTCTGGAGGAGACGCTAACCCGAAGGACTCCGCCGGAAGGGGAGGAAAGAAATAAGAGAAAACGAAACCGCGTCGAGAGAGAGAGAGAGAGAGAAACAAAAAAAAAATACCGCCCGATCCTCTATCTTCCATGAAAGTTCATTTTTATCGTGCAAACCCGCTACTCTCCGACCTCTGCGCGAATCGACTCAACCATTGCGAACACTATCGAACGGCGAAACACGAAAATATGAACGATTGATCTTCCATGCATCGGTCGATAGACGAACTGAGAGAGAACAGAGACGATTCTGGTGTTGCACAAAAGTCTGGAAAGAAATTTGCATTGTTTATATAAACTACAATATTTAAGTTGACAGCGAATAACGTTGCAAGTTTCAAACCGGAAATTACAACCGTAGAATTGAGAAGACAAATGACGGGTATCATTGCAAGTTCAATATTTTCACGATATAATCAGTTGATCAATGAATATTTCACTTGTATGTTTCCGTGTAAATATTTACGAACGTTGTATATATAAATTCTGACCAGCGTTTCACAACGTTATTCGCGACAGTGTTCTCTCACGGGGAAGTTCTATTATAATAATTATAGTTTGCGGTTCTTGCTGCCCTCCTTGAAGTTGCTCGCAGCAAGATCAATCGGTATTAATAATGGCATTTGGATTAATTTATAACACGTGTGTGTCGCTCATCGACAAATTATGCAAACGAGGTGGCGGACGCAATTCATGCAGCAATCTAACACATTGTTATCGTAATAAGCAGTACTGCTCGTTGGAACTTCGGTGAAAAAAACGTGCACCCTTGTCACGACTGATCTGAGAAGCGACGATGTTTTAATTAGCATACTGTGATGTTTCTGATCATTGTGTAACCTTTAACACGGATGAGCATTATCTGAAAAGTTTTATACGCGAGAATCGTCGCAGGAATGAAGATTATTTATTAAGATTATTATTATCATCAAGATTATTTAAAGACAGTTTATAAAGAATTGTTAAAATTACTGACATGTGTGTTGGCGCGCTTCGAATTCTTTTATTATTCTTTTACCGTCCCTTTTTTTGTTATGAAGAAGTCCAGGAAAAAGACATTGCAGCAATAATATGAATGATAATGATAATAGTGTCTGTTTCGCGAAACTAACCTTGATTTTTTCGACTGATAAGCAGCGGTTTGTGACGAGATTCTAACAAGCGGTAAAATGACTTCAACGGAGTTTCTAATTACTCGTTTTCTGTGGAAACCAGAGAAGAAAATTTCTAAAAATCAGTGGAATAACAAAGAAGGAAGAATCACGAAAGAAATGTTGATTCGGAACTTTTTATTCTTTCCCCTCCATTTGCTCGAATGCGTTTCGTAGAAAAACATTCCGAGGATGAAACGAGGAAAGAGGAGGGGAAGAGAAACGGCACCCGAAACATTTTGGCTAACAACAAGTAAACTTAATATAATATTCCTGGGCGTGCTTCGCGGTGATCTAGCTGGCAGTGATTCATCATCACACCCGCGCACTGCTTCCCACCATGACGTCCTCGTTATGTATTCTAATGGTTGCCATGTATCTCTAATTTACCCTGCTCTCAGTCCCTCGTCAGACGACTTCATTAATTTCAATGTTTCGGCTGAAAGCGGCTACGGCACGAATCGAGAATACGCCTGTCCCCCGGCGGATTAACCATCGAGTCATTGTTTTCGACCGTTTCAATAGTAATCCATCTTGCAATTAGCGTCACGCGACCATCCAGTGCACCGTCTAACCGCATCGATTATATTAAGCTTCATTCAATTACGCGCGACACATTCGGTTCGCAATCAGAGCAGAATGATTAAAAACAACTCTCCTCGTCGCGTTCGAAATGCTAGACACACGATTCGCCAATCTTTGACGAAAATGCTTCGGTACAGTTTAAAACGGGAGAACAGATTCGAGAGAGTTTAGACTATTTTCAACTTACTATTGTAAAGAAAAAAGAACTTTTTACTTGGCTCCTGTTTCTCGTAACTGTACATACTGTTTATTTAGATTGTGATCTGTCGTGACAGAAACCAGTCAAAACAATTTTGTAAAAATTCGTTGTATACCCGATAACCCTAGGCCATAGTTAAACATCAAGGCATCATGATAGTTATGTTATGGACACGTCAGCCAAAATCCTTGAATCATCAGGAGCAAATAGACCCTTAGGACTTTGTGTTTTCCATGCCATTCTTTTCACAACAAGCCTTTTCTACTCCCTTTCACGCTTTTCTCTCAAAAACCACACATGTACAGGAACAAAAACATGTACAAGCGGGCACGAGGCGATACCTAATGAGAAAATAGGAACAAAATGTAGAATAGAATTTTCTCATCCGAAGCTTTGTTTTCGAGAAAATCCAGTTTGAAAACGCAACAAATACCATTCGATATTAATCGTCTGAGGTGTCTGATCATGATCATCCGATTCTACTTTCTACATATAGTAAAGCACACGAACCCGACGGATCTTGGAATTCGATTTTCTCGAAAACGAGGCGTCAATTGAAAAAATGTTATTCCTCTGTTCCGGTTTGTATTTACACGTAGAATCACCCCCTGCCCGCTTGTATACGTTATTCAGCCGCACCCTATATATAGGGTGCCCGTCGAAACAAAATCAGAGCTTCTTCTTGCATATTTCAGTGTAGCAGGTAACATAGTTGTACCTTAAACTCGCCACCGTGTATACACTTACATAAAACTCTTCGTTACGAAATCCAAATGTTCCGAAGGAGCTAATGAAACTTCATGTTTGCGATAGATCAAGAAAAATCAGTGACTTAATCCTGTACCTTGCACAAAAATATTTGTTCAAGAATATACATAAAATAGGACGCGATTTCAAGAATAGTGTTTGTTTATAGAAAAGATTGGGATTAATTTTTCCGAAAAGAACAATATCATCGATTTTGGTCAACGCACATTCATTTCGTTGTGTCTCACAAACTTCAGTTTTAAACCTCTGTCCAATTTTATGGAGGTAACATCAATTCCTACTTTTACATATTTTTGCTCTAGCTTGGTGTCAATCAGAACTCTACAAAGAATCGTCTTTTCTATAAACAAAAACCACATTTTGAACGCAACAAATTCAGTCGTTACGAAATCCAAATGTTCCGAAAAAACTAATGAAACTGCATATTTGCAATGGATCAACAAAAATCAGTGTACAGAAAATGTTTCCGGTGTAACGAAAGACCGCAGCAGGGTGCCATGAACTAAAAAACATTTTTTAACGACATCCAAATGTTCCGAAAAAGCTAATGAAACTTCATGTTTGCAATGGATCAACAAAAATCAGTGTACAGAAAATGTTTTCGGTGTAACGAAAGACCGCAGGGTGCCATCACCTGAAAAACATTTTTGAACAACGACATCCAAATGTTCCGAAAAAGCTAATAAAACTTCATATATGCAGTAGATCAACAAAAATCAGTGTACAGAAAATGTTTCCGGTGTAACGAAAGACCGCAGGGTGCCATGAACTAAAAAACATTTTTGAACAACGACATCCAAATGTTGTGAAGGAGCTAATGAAACTTCATGTTTGCAATGGATCAAGAAAAATCAGTGTACAGAAAATGTTTCCGGTGTAACAAAAGACCGCAGCAGGGTGCCATAACCTGAAAAACATTTTTGAACAACGACATCCAAATGTTCCGAAGGAGCTAATGAAACTTCATGTTTGCGATAGATCAAGAAAAATTAGTGTGCAGAAAATGTTTCCGGTGTAACAAAAGACCGTAGGGTGCCATGACCTAAAAAACATTTTTGAACAACGATATCCAAATGTTCCGAAGGAGCTAATGAAACTTCATATATGCAATAGATCAACAAAAATCAGTGTACAGAAAATGTTTCTGGTGTAACGAAAGACCGCAGGGTGCAGGGATGAACTAAAAAATATTTTTGAACAACGACATCCAAATGTTCCGAAGGAGCTAATGAAACTTCATATATACAGTAGATCAACAAAACTCAGTGTACAAAAAATGTTTCCGGTGTAACGAAAGACCGCAGCAGGGTGCCATAACCTGAAAAACATTTTTGAACAACGACATCCAAATGTTCCGAAGGAGCTAATGAAACTTCATATTTGCAATAGATCAAGAAAAATCGGTGTACAGAAAATGTTTCCGGTGTAACGAAAGACCGCAGCAGGGTGCCA